>ML781562.1:210106-249959 GCA_009831015.1 Picea engelmannii
CCCCCCCCCCAAAAAAAAGGGGTGAAAAATACAAATTTCTTTATAAAAAAAATTTAAAACAACCTAAAATAAAAATTGACACAAAAAAATTAAAATAAAACTAAAACAAACAATTAAAAAAAAAAACCTAAAAATAGAAAACATTAAACATAAACATAAAAAAAAACTATTAAAAATATTGATGATGATGATGATTAACGTCCATTAAGACTGAATTGGTCTAATGGATCTTAAGAGGGTAAGTGATTACTTGCTATTCTTTAGAATTTTGTTTCTATGCTCGAAAAACATTAAGAGAAGCTTTCCAAGATCACCATAGTTTTGTTGACTTAAGAGGTTAGGAAGGTTGGTAGTGTGAAAAATATTTTGAAAATGAGATCTAATTTGGGTATAGGATGGACAATCTAAGAGAAAGTGTTTTTCATCTTCAACCTGCTTAGTGTCACAAAGGTGACACACTATTTTATTCCATGGAGTTTTAGGAATTGACCAACATCCAGTTTCACCATGGAGCTCGTGAGAATTTGTTCTTATCTTAGCAATGCTTATTTTTTCTTTACACTTGTCAAAAATAGATATAATTCTGATCTTCTATATTAGGGTTGATTACATCTTTATAATACCTTAAGTTTCTTTTTTCCTCTAACTCTTTATCACACCATATTTTCTCCTTAAATTTTTATTTGATGATATTTTTAATAGTATCTTTATTCTGCAAAATGGTGTCTTCCATGATTCACCAATAGTTTAGCCAAGACTGGGCATCTTTATGCCATCCTCGCTTGAGTCGATGGTGGTTACGACTGGATTTTGAAGCAATTTTAGGAAGCCTCTTGTCTTCCATGTTTTTTAACTTGTTCTTATACATTAAGTATCTAGTCATAGTCGTGCTCTCAATGGGGGAGAGGCTTGCTTCTAAGAGGATGATGAGATAGGGTGTATTTCCTTTAATTTCGAGATTATAAATTATAATTTTTTTTGTATTTTCTCTATCTTTCTCCAGGATTCACGAGAGATACTATATCCCCAGACTTCACATCCATAAAGAATAACAGGTGTAACAAGAGTCTGAAAGAGGAGTTTCTTCTTATCCTAAATCCAAAGATCAACTAATTTACAATTGTTTTCAAGCCCATAATAAGCTTTCTATCCCCCAATAATCATTTTCTCAATGTTATAATTCCAATTGATCTTGTGGTGAATATCAATACCAAGATATTTATATGAAGGCACTTCCTCCAAGTTGTTGTTGTCATTTACGAAGGTATCATAAGTAATCTTATTGGATTTAATGATCATGACCTTAGTCTTATCAATATTAACAGTCATACCCATATTGGAGCAAAAATCCTTGAGGATTCTTAGTTGGTTTTCAAGATTGTGGGGACTCCTCGCCATAAGAACGATATCATCGGCATAAAGAAGAAGATTGATGACTATACTAGTGAGAGTAGGGCCGACACAACCTGCTTCTTCCAAACAATCTTCTAACTTGTCAATGTATATGCCAAAAAGGGTAGGGGACAAGGGACAACCTTGTTTGACTCCAATATTGCAATTAATCTCTTTCGACCAGCCCTTTTTGTTTTTCAACTTAGCAATAACGTTCTCATACAACCTTATTGCAGCGACCCTCAACTCGAAAGACACTTTTATCTCTTCCAACCTATTCCAAAGGTTTTTCCTAGGAACCATGTCAAAAGCTTTTCTAAAGTCAACAAAACAACAAAAAAGATTGGTTTTAGTACTGCATAACTCCTCTACAATGAACCTAAAGGTAACAAGATGGTCCAAAGTTGAATGATATATCCTAAACCCAACCTGTC
The DNA here is from genome assembly GCA_009831015.1 of Picea engelmannii. NCBI lineage: Eukaryota > Viridiplantae > Streptophyta > Pinopsida > Pinales > Pinaceae > Picea > Picea engelmannii. Next base: position 211,933 of record ML781562.1, read on the forward strand.
CTTTAGCTCTTTTACCATGACTTTCTAGCCAAAGGCTAATCTTCTTTTTCAAAATAATTCCATAGAGCTTGACTAAAATCGTGCTAATCATAATGGTCCTATAATTAGAAGGAATGTTTCTATCCCCATTTTTAAAAATAGGAACAATGAGGTTTTGCATCCAGGGTTTAGGGAAGCCCTGCTTGACTGCTAAATTGAAGAGCTTGTGTAGGTGAGGGATAAAAATAAAAATAATAATAAAATTTAAAAAGTTAAATAAAAATTGAAAAACCAATAATAATATTAAAAAAAAAAAAAAACAGTTTAATCTAAATAATAAAATTAAAAACAAATTAGAAATTGGATGGAACTTTAACCTAAATAAATAAATAAATAATTGGGTGGGGAGGAGGCGATGTGAGACTCCCCCATTACTTTGGATTGCATTGAAATGCGGAAAAGGGGTGATACTGGGCATCACCAACTCCACACCCACGTGCTCATATGACCACACACATGGTTGTATGGGTGTGTGGGTGGGGAGGGGGTGATTCCTACCATCGCCCCTCTCCCCCATTGCTTTGGATTGCAATCCAAAGTAATGCGGGAGGGGGGTGATTCCAAGCATCGCCCCCTCCGGACTCAATTTCCAAATTTTTTTAACCTTTTTATTTAGATAAAAGTTACCATCCATTTTATTTTTTTTTAATTTTATTATTTAGATTTTTTTTTTTTAATTTTATTATTTAGATTAAACTGTGTGTTTCTTAAATTTTTAAATTTTATTGTTGCTTTGTTTTTTAAATTTTTATTTAACGTTTTTTTATTTTATTATTAATTTTTATTTTTAGTATAGTTTCGTAATTTTAATAGTTTTTTTTAATGTTTATATTTTTAACCTTTTTAATTTATATTTCAGTTTTTTTTTTTTTTAATTTTTATAAATTTTTTGTTTTTCTTATTTTTTTAACAATTTCTATGTTTCAAATTTAAGGTTTTAAGGGTTTGTTTTTTAATTTGTTTTTCAAAAATAAAAAAAAATTTACTCTTTTTTCATTCATTTTTTTATTTTTTTGATTAAAATTTGTGATTTGCTTTTTTTTTCAACAATTTTTTTTTCTCAAAGAAATTTGTTTTTTAATTTCTCTTTGAAAATTAAAACATAATTGTTTAGGAGTGTTTTTTTTTTCAATTTAATTATTTTCTTAATGTAAATTATTAAAAAAAATTAAACTTAATTAGTAAATAAATCATCAAGTAATAACACTTTTAGATTTGTCCCGGAGGTTAGATTAGTTGGCGATAGAGTGTACTATTAAGACATTCCTTGTGACACTATTGGTTCGAATCTTGCAAAGTTGTGTGTACCACGTGTGAGATCACATGGGTATGCATGAAGGTTATAGTGGTAGCGGTCGGGATCGACCTCGTGTCACACAAGTATGAGCTCGTCCAGTTGTCGATTTCGCTAGATTCAAAAACAAAACAATAACACTTTTATATTTAGGAGTCGATTTTCAGTGTTGTATTTATAGTGGTGCCAATGGTTAAGGCCATGTTTCAATTAGGTCATAGATTTAACTCCAAAAAAAAGTGGTTCTACTGACCTAGCATCACTTTTCGATTCAAGGGTCAATTTCATGGTTTTGTCCGCCATGTTATGTAGCAAGTTTCAAACAATTTTTGGGGCACCTCCCAAAAAAGAAAGTTTCAAATAAGTTTAGCCCAATTTCAAACAAGTTTCAATTTTAACCACCTTCCAAAAACGGGTGTTATTGGTAATACCACTTTTTGATTTGGGGGTTGATTTTGGTGTTTTTTACCCAAAAATGTGATATTTTTGAGCTATATTTCTTGTTTTGAGGTCATAGTTTTCGTTAAGTTGGTAACTATGTTTATTGAAAATATTGACCTTGTGAAGTATTTATTTTTCATCCAAAAATCAAAATCCCACAACTTTTAAACAACATAACCGTCTTGATTCACTTCGATGTTCCCTTTCCCTCCACTTCAAGAGTATGCTAGCTTTATTTTTCTTCTTGTCTCAAAGTAATGGAGGTTTTTAATATCATAATAGTTAATCATGATTTATGATTTTTATTAGAATATCTAATATATATTATTAAAAATGGATTAAGTTAATATAAGAAAAAAATTGCTTTCCTAAAGAGAATGAGTTAATGGTTTTTTAAATATTAATTAATGTGAGGATAATTGTCTTTTATTGAAGATAATTAATTAATGATTATTTTCCATGTTTATTAGAGGCTAGTTAAAGTGAAAATTTTGCACTTTTCTAAAAAAAATTTAACTAACTTGAATACACAAAAATAATGTTCTTACTTGGATATTGCATTAATATCTTTTTCCTCGTCGGGAAAAAACATAATTATATTCATCCAAAGAGAACCAAATTACATTATGTTGGTGCCAAAAGCACAACCCAATACTAGGTAGAAAATCCCAAAGGGACACAAAGTAACTGATTGGAGAGCCAAAAGGAAGAAAAAACAGGAGTTGATAGAAACCCCTAATAGGCCAAAAACTCGGTACAAGAGATCTTGTCAAAGAATAATACTCCAAACAGAAAATCCAAACAAACCCTGGTGGTCGAATGGACCAAGTCAGAGAGGTATGAAAACCTTCACATTAGCATAACTAGAAGGCAACCACGTCGATGAAGGCCCCAACCAGCAAAAAAAGGACCCGAAATTGCATGCCCATTCCATGGACCTCAAAGTGATGGAGACGCACCACACGCCCAAGGATAAGACCTCAAAGTTCTAGAAATACCCTCGCCAGATAGAAAAAAACATCAACAACCACCTAAGGGAGCCAAATATGAGCATACATCAAACTCTGAACAAACCGAAGAAACCAGAGGGATTGACCAAAAAATGGAGAAATACAAAGCAAGGACCTTGCAAGGAGAAACAGATCTGAGAAAACCCATGCATCACCCTTGCAGGAGCACCCAAAAAGCAGGACTACATCTCGAAACCAAAACCAGATCCGCTCCCAGAGAAAGTATCCACGAAACGACCATGCAATTAGAGGGTACGAGCGTCGAATATATCAAGCCCCAACCGCACAAGGAGGTGGGTCTGGTCACCATCCGAGCCTACAACAAGTCGAAGTGAAAATAAAAGATCCCCACTCCACCACCGGGACACAACTCGTTGTGCGAGGAGCCAGGAGTATCCAGCCGGGAGAAGGCAACAACAAATAGCAGTAGAGAGAGACCATGCCAGAAGAGAGACAGTCGGGAGGAGACAATTGTGTCTGGTTATGAGAGAGACCTCGTCGGAAAGAGCTATGAGAAGTGGGCACCTGCGGCTAGGGTTTCCCCCAGCCACAGAGCCCCTCGAAACCTTGTTGCAGATATTGCATTAATATATCTACACAACGTTGCATAACATACACGTCCTACCAATTATTGGGAACACAACATTTCCAATGATATCCATTCATATTGGTTTCAATGAAAGCCTCACGAACGTCTAGTGGCACCTAGAGAATAGGTATATTTAAGGATTTGGTAGTCATTGAGTGCTAAATAGATTGGAGTCTAGTTGGAGTTATAAAATATCTAGTGAAGGCTTTGTTGACTCAAAATATCGGCACCTGTTATAAAAGTTCGCAAAGTATTGTGAAACCTATGATTATAATTATTATATAGCTAATAGGTGGGGTCCCCAAGAAAAAAAATGCAAAAATGTTGGTTTTCTAAGCTTTTCTTCTACACGAAATTTTTTAGCTTAAGACATCTTGAAGAAATGGATCGTAGTTATTTTATGTACATGCTTGTTGTTAAGAAGATTTACTTGCATGGATATAAAAATTAGCACCATAACAAGTTCTAAAGGTATGTGCAAGTTGACAACACATATATAAGTGCACAAGTTTGGTTGTTGAGCTTCATAACACAATGAACATGCCTAATCACAATCCTTTCATCTATGCAAACATGTCAAATATAAGTTACATGGTTTGATAATTGGCAAAGGTTTTGGTTTTATTATGAGTTTAATATGTTCCTACACTCGTAAAACTTGATACATGAGCATCACAAAGAGCATCATATGTATTGTAGTCTTTTGGTACATGGTTTAAAGTGTTTTGAGAATCTAGGTTTTATTACTAAAGCACCCTATTATAAGTGACACCTTGTATGGAGTTTGGGTCAATGGGCTCAATATGGTTCTCAACTCAAATATGAGTCGCATTGGTTTATATGTTAATAAATGGTGTTAAAACTTTTGGGTTATGATTGGAATACCATGTTGAAGAAACTCAAGTGAAACCACACATACAAAGCACTTGACACACGATGCATGCAACTTGTATATGGTTTATAGTTGACATTTGAAGCTCACATATAATATAGAGTTGTCTTGGTTTATATATTTCACATGTGGTATATATGGATGTTTCCTATTTCAAAGTTATGATGCAGTGGATTTGATGTTTATTTGATTTGATATAATGGAAATTTCACATGATGGGAGGGTTATGTATGTTGGGTGGATTGTTGACTTGGTATGTATTGGTATGGTTTGTTGAGTTGGTGACATGAATGAGTTGGTGACATGAATGAGTTGGTCATGCATTGAAGGTGTCAGGAAGTGGGAATTTAATCCATAGTACCATGCATTATCACTCCCTTTTTGCCTTGGTTTTGGGTCATTTGCTTTGTTGGAGGTTGAGGAAGGAAGCTCTGAGCTCCACCTATTGAGACCCTTTCCCTTGGCGGTTTTCATAACCAATTCACCTCTCAATTCTGGTTTAAAAGGCATCATTTTACAAGGTATGAGCCAATAGTTTTCTTTACATATTCTACAATGGATTTGTCTTTATGAATGGCTATAGTTGGCTCTGTATACCAGTATTGTGTGCAAAAATGTATTATTTTTCCCTTCGTTGTCGTTTCTTGAAAGAAAGAAAAACAATTGTTTACAAAAGACTGGTAACAAATTTGTTTACTTCTTCCATATTCATACTTTCCATATCAAATTACAATGAAAAAAGAGATTTTAGGCAACCCCTCGCTTGCATGCAGTTGAGATTCGAACTCGAGTTCTCTTTATCTTTTTAGATTCCTTGTGCATTTTGGGAACAAACCAGTTTGATTTTGTAGATGGATTTTACGGGTTCTTCTTCTTGGAAGTATTTAAACTTATTTTAATTATTCCTACTGAGTAATTGGAAATGGGTTTTGGTTGTGATTTTAATCGGTGGACTAAAAGTCCAAATTCCTGTTCAAAATTCTCCTTTACGTTTTAATCATGAAAGAAAATGGTGGGTTTTGAACCCAGGTTGAATTGTTGTGCTCTGTCAATTGGTGTATACCCACGCTTTGGTTTTGAATGTTGGTTCAAGATCAAGATGATATTCAAACCTATCTTGTGTTGAAATTGGATTTATCTAAATTCGTATCTATCTTTTGGGTCATAGTTCGAGCCACCGTCCTCATTTTGTTTTCAAATGAGATTCATTTTTAAGATTGGATGTATGTTTGGATAAGTTTAAGTTTGGATCAGATTTCAACAATAGAATTACAATCCTTTAAATGACATTCACACTTTCAATTTGCTCCTTCACTTTGGATTTATGCACCATGTGACTCCCAAATATGTTCTTTTAGAAATGACAAGGTAAGAAGTTATACCCTATCTTTGAAATGGCACCCATGGGCTCAAGCTTGGGTTTTTTGAGTTATAGTTTGTCCTCCCCTGAACACAAATGGTCATGGCATAATGTTACATGCATTTTGGTATGATTATTAGCATGATACTCCTTTTACAAAAAGAAATGAAAAGTAATTGATTTAGAGACCAGCATTTTATTGCATGCATATAATATGGAACCAATATGTCAACTGGCTACAATGGTTATTTCATGAACATTTTCTTTGAAAAATGGTTTTGGTTTTGATTGGGTTAAGAACACAATTCAAATATGGTTGGAGTATGAAGTAATCATATTGAATCTCACATTCTATGTTACTCTATTCATGTTAAACAGATTTCTATAACATTACTTTGATTTTAAATAATGGATTCAAGATACCCAATAATCATAATGTACCTGTGATTATTTTTAGAGAAGCAAGAATATTTTATTTTGAAGATACAACATACTTATGTCCGACCAGTATGAGATGTTTGTATTGGGTGTTATAAGAAAATGAATTAATTGATTTTATTGGGATGATTATATAGGCTTCATCTCCCATTCATAAATACCATTTTTCATAAGTTAATTATTCCTTATCCACACTCACCAAAATTCCATTTCTCATTTCTTTTCTTTGCCTATAAAATTAAATAAGTGGAAATATGAAGGATAGATAGCTGGAATATGTTGTTAATCTAATGAAACGAGAACAAAGTTGAATGATAAATTATGTTGAGTGGGTCGTTTATTTGCAATATACAATTATGGTTGAAAGAGATGAGGTTTGAATTGTCTCTCATTTTATACACTTCAAAGGTTTATACTTTTTAAAGGAAATAATTTGTATGCATTAAGATTGTAAAGATGAATAAAGGAAGCCATATGTTTATTATATAGATCTATTTTCACTCATTAGTTTCACTTTACATAAGTCATTTCCCAAAGTCTCTTTCATTAAATTTATGTTTCCATTTATGTCATGTCTATATAATTAAACAATATGCATAATAAGAGATACAAATTAATGTAATCAACATGATAAAAAGGCAGAGTTAAATGATGTGAAAGATCATGGGAATTATTCTGGCTTATTGGTATTATGATAAACACTTGCAAACATGTTTTCAAATAAAATTTGGACAATCTTTTGTATGGAAGTAGCAATCAACGTGTATGGATTTTATACTTGGTTGTTGTTGAATGAATGTTTTTCATGGTTATACTTTTGTCCCTATTTTCACTTTTCCCTTTCACTTCTCATTTGTGTTGCATGGTTGTGTTATGTCAGAGCCAATTTAATCATGATGAAAAATTGTTTTGGATGCTTTATCTCACTATGCCTTATGCATGCACTAACTTGACTATGATAAACATAGATGATCTTCTTCAACATGCGTAGCAGCATAGGAGCAAACAAATGAAGAAGAGACAGATTTCCTAATACATTTTGACAACCTGGGGGGAATAAGAAATTAAGGTTTTCTATTCACTTTTATGTTGACTTCGATGAATTTCAACAACTGATCCAAACTGGGAATTCAAACCTCAGTGCCTCACCTTGGTATTGTTAATGTTCTAGAATCACCTATGAAACCTCATAATGATGGGTGGGGTAATATGCCTATCAATCCTCCTTCTGGTGCCAATTAATGGCCTATTGACCCCCCCCTCCTCCAGTTAATATTGCTTCCATTAATGCATATTTTCCTTCACCTCTGATTCACCTAATACTACCAGTCCATACCGTTGTTATAAACACATCAATGCCTCCTCCTCCTCCTCCTCCTCCAAAAGATCACAAAACTATTCCTCATGGCTCTCAAGTTGACAAGGAAAACATCCAATTACTTCTACCAAAATGGCCAAGTCCTCTTCCTCTTCTCACTCCAAGATAAAATCAACAAGCAGTGGTAAGAGAATTTTAAATGATTTGCATCCAGAGGTAGCCTAGTTGGAAGAAAATAAGTCTCAGTATGATGACTTCATTAGGGAAAGATAAAATAATTTCAAAAATAAATTGCCTGGGCTATTTTGATTATGTTTATGACATTTGACTATGACACTTTTTTCAGATAGATGGTGGAACCATGATATTTATTTTTGAAACTTTAAAATATCATGTTTAATTTATGGAAGATAAAAGTGATACATTCCATAGTGTTGAATGCATGTTTATGGTATGTTATATGACGTTGATTTTTTATATTTGATGATTATATGATGGAGCGAAAAGAAAAAGTTATAATTGAGTGTTAAAATAAATGATGCATGTTAGAGGGGGACCCCACCTATTTAGTTATTATATTATCTATTAATTATCCTTATCATAAAGTTATTTGTCCTATTTATTAACTAAAGTTATTTATCTTAAATAACTAAAAGTAGTTCAACTACTTGGAGAACTACCTTTTAGAGAATAAAAGGAAGAATAGAGGATCAAAGAAGACATGGGGAATTAGATAGAAACACTTATGATAAGGTTTTCTCTTGTTTCATATTGAGATTTCTGAATTTCAGTCTTTCATTTTATAAGTTCCTTAAAGAGCTAAGCCCTCTTGTTGACTGTAGTATCATTCTAAAGGTGGAAAAGAAGAAAAGACTAAGAAGCATTGATATTTGACATGCTTCAAAAGGTCATTAATTTCTCTTAGCGGTCTGTGTACTTTTATTAGAATTTATGAATTAGTTTTCAGTTCTGATTAAGATTATTTTGTAGAGTCAAGACTTGATGAGCTTGTGGCTTGGTTGATCCAGTACATTTCAGTCTTGGTCATTTTCTTTTAGAAACCAGTTATCTTTGTATCATTGTTAAAATTTATTCCTAGACTTCTAAGTTTGATTTTGTTCCTTACCCTTTCAGGGGTTTGAAAAGAGGCATTTTGGTTGTAACTCGAAAAAGTTATCATTAATAAAAAAAAAATTGGCTTATTCTCAATTGAGACTTGTGTTATTGATTTTAATATTGTATGTATTATTTATTTCATTCATTTTAATTCTTAAAATCATTCACATATTTAAACATTTTTACTTTTTTTTAGCAGAAACACACAACTTGATAATAACATCAAGCCCAAGAACATATTTCTTGAGGGTTGATTGATAATTTTTCTTAGGCTATAAGCTCAGGGTAACATTATTGCCTATCTCACCTTAGCCTAGTGAGATTTTAAAATGATTAAGTGAGGATTTTCCATTCCTTGTATCAACAGTCTTCCCATAATACACAAATTTTCATTCAACTATAAGTCAATGATCTATCGAAGGTTCCCCTTATGTCTTCCCCAAGTGAAATACATGCATCCACCAAATATAGTGGGTTCAACACACTCGAAGTTGTGAAAACCTTTAGGTGGAGTGCATTAGAACTATTGATGCATGATGAAGGGAGATTTGGCACTTATCTTCCTTGAACTTTATAGATTTCATCTTCTTTTTTCCTCTTTTTCCTCATCTTCATATATTAAACAATAGGAGGTGGGGTAGATTATGCTTATGTATATATATGGTTGATCATTAAATGAACTCCAAAACAAATACAATGGGATTAATAATTCCAAAACATATACAATAATAAGTGTATGATATAAGCAATTGTAACACACATGTTGCATATGCACATGGGAGATATGCATAACTCTCTATTCCCTTGACCAAGAATGAGGTTAAGTACAAACGTCTATTTACACTATAAACTTGAAAGACAATGATAGGGAGTACCATTCATTACAAGCTATAAGGCGCAAAAACTAATTGTATGACTCACTAGGCTTCCAATTATAGAGGTAACTATGGCCCCTAAGTGTCAAAGGAAACCACATGTCACTCTATAGATTTGAACATTGTAGAGCCTCCTCCCTTATATAAGGAGTTCAGAGTTTTAACAATAATTTTTTTATCTAAATTATGTTTGTATATTCATGAAGTAAATCTAATATCACATTTCTGGTTCTAATTTTTGGTTTTGTTCTAATATATAAACAGTTAAATCTTAGGTTATAGGTATGCATTTTTAACTTTAAATTTACATAAAAACAACAATAAGTAAAATTAGTGAAATGCATGTTGAAGAGAAGTTTGCCCTTTTCAGTTTGTCCCTTTCTCTTTCCGCTGATCACTTGTCTTGATAACTGGCCTGAAACTGAATCCTCCCAACCAAATAAGAACATAACATATATGACTCCCTAGCTCCAGAAAATCAAATTTCCTGGCCCCTGAGCCCAAAATCCCAACAACTTCAATCCACTAGTAAAAACCCCGAAATAAATGTTGCATCATTTCTCCTCTTCCTCGTTTCTCCTTCTCCTCTCCAAATAAAATCCTCTCCTTCTCCAAGTCCAACCCCCTCTTCCTTATCCTCCTCTCTCGAATCCTTCCCCCCATTAATTTCCCATTTGCCTTATCTTTTTCCATTAATTCTTTACCTACCTTTAATACAATAAAATAATCCCCTCCCTTTTTATTTTTTGTTACATTACTTAGTTCAAATAATAAATAATTATTTCAATAATATATTTACTTACATAGATTGATGATTAAATAAATTTACTTTCAATACATTAATGATTTAATTTACTTAATTAATTATGATCATTAATTAATCTAATTGCGTTGTTATATACACTCACCCTTCAAGAAACTTTGTCCCAAAGTTATAGTAATTTACAATACAAGGGTAATAATACATTATTCATACATCCAGATCAAATAATCAACATCATTAATATAAAACACTCATACATACTAGTGTACATGCACAAGGCATGTATGCGTAGCTAGCACATACAGAACTCACGCCTGTACTAATGAAAATATTAACATATCTAATGCAATTAATCTTCATAAGAATAAATGAATCATTTACAATATTAGCATAATCCTTTAACTATAATAAGTTAGTACAAAGAAACATTTATCTAGATAATTGTAATTTAGTTAAGCAAATTTAAAAGAAAAAAAATCAAGAGAAAATCAAGCAGTTCTGTTATAAGATTAAAACTCTACACACTCTCAACTATGTCTAATCATCCTACCTCCCTAAACTACTTCCATCTTCCATCCCTATCCTTCCTCTTTCGAACTATCCTGGAGTGTCAACTATATTTACCTAACTCCAGATAGAACACGGAAGCGAAAGTGTTAAAAACCTTGACCAAGCTTCCCCAATAGGAAACTGGAAATCATCATCACACGTCTAGGGGAGCATGATCTAACACCGTCCTCCCATGACTCCAGGTTTTAGAGGATACACGGTGGGAAAAGCCTCCACCCCTTCTGATAAAACCAGGGTCAACACCTTATCATGGACCATACAATGGAACTCTGTTGTTGGGATTTCATCATCGTATTTATTCAGTTTTAGGCAGTCTCGCTACCTGAAAACTTGCACTTTCCCACACATTATAGCAATGCATTTTAACCAACATAATTTAACATGCAAAGATTCAAACCATATTATTTCTTGGTCGATGTTCATGAAATCAACCATTTATTACCATTCTCCCTTGGCTATTTCATAGCCCATTAATCTGCATATTAGTTTAAAACGCAAAATCATACACATCCATACAATATTATCATGTAAATGCGTTTAATCATATCATTAACTTGGTATCCACGTACCAACAACTTTAAATTTCAAAATTTTCAAGCTAGAATTAGGTTGCATAATATCCATCATAATTCACATAACGATAAACATTCATAGTATTGACATTCACATAGGTCTATATGTATAAAATTTTAAGTGTATAATTAATAGTGTTCTTGTTGACACTTGAATCCGCCAGGAACGAAACGACAACCTCACGAAGATGTAAATCCTCCTGTGATTTTATAGAGTTGGTACTTCTCTTTGTTTTATGATATTATTTTATACTCTATATTTTAAAATGATATAGGACCTTGAGAAATTCCACTCTTATACTCAAAGAAAGATAAAAGTTGTAGAAAAAATTAAAGTCTTATATTTTAAGAGAATTCCTGAGAGATCACCATGAACCTCACACATCACACATTTGAGAATATAAATAAGATTTCCTCACATCCATCATAGTGAAAATAAATATTTCCGATCACACATAAAATAAAAGAAGATGATATAGACACATAAGATAACTTTGATAGAGTAAACACAAGCTAAAAAGAAGAAAATGATGGACCAATTTCAAATATTTTATACTCAAAACTTAGAGTTATAAAACACTGTCAAAACTGATCCTGACTTAGTTCTCTTGGGATTTCTGAAAAATATTAAGGTCTATTACAATGATTTGACATTAATATTTGTCTAGAGGACTGGGAATAGGGATCATGCGGACCATAAAATTAAATATAAACAAGGAATAAACTATGGAGAGAAGAAGGTGGGAGGTTGCAGAGCAGCAAGACCTGGAAGGAAGACAAAAAGGAAATTATCAGATTTCGATTAAACCTTTATAATCAAAGAAGTGGAATAACTGGATGAAAACTGATAAGGAAGGTAGAATGTGATCATCATAAACTTACTATGATGGTATCTCTCTCCTTTCACTTGTTTGTTTTTGTCCTTTTATTCTCCTTGCTGACAGTTACCAGAACTGTCCCAACTGTCGTTTCTTGGCCCTCTTTAGTTAAATTATCAATTGCCCTTTTAAACCAATCCTCAATCTAATTCTTCATGTGCACAACATTTATCTCATGTCTAATTTTGATATTAAATAATTCACCTTCTAAATCTCTTAGGTCATAAGAAATACCATGGATCAATTATTCAATATATTGATTTTTCATAGAGTAATCGATAAGATAATTATCGATTTCTTCTTCACCAGACTCAATTATGCCATTAAATATCACAGCCGATAATCCATTTAGTATCTCCACGTGTTCATCAAACTGTTGCTTTGTCATAAACATTGAATTGAATATTAATTTAGGATCTTGAACCTCACTAGTGCTACCTGCTAAATCTATTTCTATAATCCTTCTGAATAGTTCTTCTCTTTTTACCATAACTTCATTGCATGCTTGGACAATATTTCTTAGATTCTTAATCTTTTATTTCCAACAGGCGTTCAACTATTTGATTTGACTGGGAGAAGGCAGATCTTCTTCTCTCCTCCTCACTTCTGTCATGTTTGAAACTTTTATCCCAAATGGTAAAACAACATCTATGTAGAATCCTTCTTCATTTTAAAAATCAGCTTGAAGATATTCAAGAAATGCATGTGCTCTCAAACCAAAAGAAACAATATTTTTAGAGACTTCCCAGGCCTCTATTACCAGTGGCATTCACTTTTTAATAGTTTTCTCAACATAATTTCGAACTACTGTAAACAAACTTGATGATCCTTTGAACTCGATACCAGGTGTGGTTGGTTTTATCATTCAAAGGGCTAGCCAAAATGGGAAGAGACATCAAGGAATTTTCCAATTCTTTGATCTTTTCCTTTAATTTGGCATTCTCAGCCTCTAACCCATCAAGAGAATCATCGAGCGCATCCTCGATTGCCTTATGAATTTTGGAAATTTGGGACGATTGCATATACTTGAGGTCAACCTTTGAGCGGGATTTTCCTTTCTTATTTTCCTGATCAATTATTTCTATTATCATCTTTTTAGATTCTTTATAAAAAACAATGCTCTGAAAAGTGAAGGATTCTTCCTCACTAAAAGTTTCATTCCCAACAACTTCCAATAAAGAATCTTGTTGAAAAACATGCTCCTGTTGTTCTATTGCAGGAAATATCTTTTCAATGTCTGCTTCTAGTTCCATATCTTCCAAGGAGAAGCTTTGAATATCATTTTCTATGAGATTGTTTTCTTCCTCCTACAATGGGCTTTTTCTTTTCTTTCTCACGGGTAGTTTGTGTGAACTTTCAATTTTTCCAAAGGGAGGATTCTTATTTCCTCCTCCACTAGAACTATTGTTGATATAATTCTTAATTGGGTGGGCCACTGGAGTACTGCTCCTAGATGTAGCATTCTTCAGAGTGACAATTGGATATTGAGCACTTCTTTCACCGATAATTTTTTGTTTTTACTTGTAAATATCATTACTGCTAAGTAATGTTTCTAAATCGCCATTGTTATGTACATGAGTGTTTTGGCTATTGAATTTTTCTTCTTCTCTCAAAACAGTTTGAATGAAAGAATTACTAAACTCTATTGATACCATATGTTCAACAAAGATTTTGTTTAGATCAAAACCTTTGATCTTTTCAACATACTTCAAACTGATATTGTTAAAATGACTTGCAAATTCATCAATTTTATTTATATTTTTCAATACAAATTCTCGAATATTCCATGGCAGAGGAATAAATTGTTTTTTTTTTTTTTGTCATGGAAAAAGTGCAACCATAAATTATATTTCCTCGCTACCTCTATGATGAATAATTTATCGGGTACATAATATGGAAGAAAGGAAGGATTTTCTTTTGAACAAAATATTCTTATGATACTGTGATTTTCCATTTTCTCTATTGTCCCATTTTTCTCTAAAAAAATGGTAGCTTCAACAAATATCTTGGGAGTGATTTCGCCCAAAAAACATTTTTTGAAGACTAAAACAAAGTCGTTATAAACTTCATAGAAAAATAGAGGGGTTTTATGCCTCCATAATCCCTGATACAAAAAGGTAACAGGGTTTGCTTCACAATTTACCCTTTTACTGATAGTGAAATTTGGGAATTAGCAACAATGCACCATAGAAAATATCAAATAAGAAGCCATAAAGAATTTCTTATCCTTTTTGTAATGAGATAATTGGGAAGCAATTTTGATAGAAATGAGCTTTCCCCAATCAAAAATGACTTTCTCTTGGACTGTAAAATACAAAATATATAAAAGCATCCAAGATATGGAAGCAGTATTCTCCTAACATGTTACTCTGGTAAATAGCCATGCAATTTCTCGATAGGGATTCTTTAAAGAGTAAACCCAAATTATGGTTATGTCTTTTGGGATAGACGCATGATTCTCCAAGTACTTTGGCAAGAGGTCGAGCCCATTATTGTGTTTCTTCAAAAATTCTCTGCAATCGTCACCTTTGAAGGTGAGAGTCGGCTCTGGAAGCTTTAACATTTTACGAAAGACTTGAGGCGAAAGAGAAATTGGAGAATTTACCTGGAGTTGTATGATCCTTTGATTCAGTACGTACTTGTCCATATGCCATGCAACAATTTCCTTACAATCGAAAACCTCTAGAACACAACCAACATGAGAAATACTAGATGTCCAAATCACGTTCTTGTCTTTTTGTGCAACATGATGGGAGGAATAATACCAATATGCTCTCAACCACTGGAAGTTCTGATCTTCGCGGCCAAAAATATTTATAGTGTCACCAAAAAACTGTTGTCGAGTTGATGCTTCCATTAAGTTGATGGAATTGTTTCTTCGGTTGGTTAATGGTTACAAATAAGTCTTTTATAAAAGATAATAATAGTTTAATCCCTTGGAAAATGAGGATTAAATGAGAATTTAATGAAAAATTCCTCGAGCCTTTTGCCATTAATAACGACCTCTTTGGAGTTTGCACAACAATTATTAGCATTTAAACAATACTTAATGTGTATTGGGAAAAGAAAAGTAATGGCGGGGATGGGTGTGAGAGAATTTCAATATGAAATTTTCGTGAACCCGCGAACCCGCAATTGGAGAGATGATCAAAATAAAATAAGTATAGATGGGTGGTTGGTCAGGCTCGCATGCATGAAAAAATGGAATATTTGGGAACCCAACATCCACGACGAAGCTAAAGGTTAAGTGATGGTCGAAATGAAGATCACAAAAGTTGAAGTGCAATGTGAAGATCATGGAAAAAAGGAAAATGAATGTTTGAGCCCACATGCCCACGCATTTGAATAAAAAATCTAAGTGTTGAAGCAGACTTATACATGAGTAAGTGGATGGAAATGTAAATGCGACAGCCCGTGAACCCGAAGGTGCATGAACTAAAATACAACTAAGTATAGTAACCAAGAAAGGGAAAAAAGAAGGGATAAAAGGAAAAGGGAAAAAACAAAAGTATAGAAGGGGGAAAAGAAAGGGAGTAAAGAAGTGGGGAAAATAGAATGTGGGAGGGAAAAAAAATGAAAACTGTGGGATGATAACCCCCTGTGGGTTGTCAAGAATCCAAAATATTCATGACTAGATGTTTCTCCTTTGGGATATGGAGTTGAATAGTAAGGATGTACAAAATAAATTGAAAACTATGTACAAGGAGAAGAGAAAATTTTAGGCGAAAAAACTTTTCAAATGTCTCCCATTATCATGATACATTAACATTTTCCCCTTCATGTCTTTGAGCATATATGCATTAAAACCCATAATATTTTCAATGATATATGGTCCAATCTAGAGTGCTTCAAATTTTGTGTGCATCGATGGTTTCTCCTTAGATTTGTTCCAGAGTAACACCAGTTCACCCTTTTGAAAATTCTTTATGGTTTCACTCTGATTAAAATATTTTTTTATACTTTGTTGTCTCTGAGAAGTTCTATACAAAGCTTCACTTCGTTCTTCTTCCAATTCTAATAATTGATTCAATATCTTTTACATAGGAGTACTATCTTCCATATCCTCTGTATTAACTGCACAAGTCAATGCATTTAACTCGAGGCTGATTGGAATTTTTTCTTCTTTCCCATAAACAAACACATATGGAGACATCCCAGTAATATCTTTTGGAATCATTATGCTCCCCCATAGAGCATCTGTCAATTTCAAATGCCAATTCTTTTGGTTCTTATCAATAATTTTCTTTAATATATGAATGCGTGTCTTATTGGTGGATTCTGCAAGACCATTCCCTTGGGATAATAATTTGATGATTTCCCCATGATGATGCCATATTCTCCACAAAATTATGTAAATTTTGACCCGATGAAAATTGAACCATTGTCAGTAGTGAATTTTTCTGGGACACCAAATCTTGACAATATATTATCTTTGAGAAACTTAATCAACTCTTCAAAATCAACCATTTTTAATGCTACTGCTTCTGGCCACTTCTTAAAATAATTTGTAGTGGTGAGGATATATATGTTCCCTTTACTTGACTTTGGATTTATTGGTCCAATGACATCTAGTCCCCATTGGGAAAATGGTTGTTCTACATATATAGGTTGTAATGGAATTGCATATCTTTTCATTTTCCCTGAAAATTGTTGACAAGATACACATTTTCTTATGGTAGCATATGAGTCTTTAAAAACTGATGACCAATAAAAACCATCTCTTATTATTTTATGGGCCGTAGCAGTGGGCGCAAAATGTCTGCCACATATACCTTCATGGAATTCTTGCATTAATTCTTGAGCTCTCTTTTCATCAACACACCTTAATAGTATTCCATCATAGTTCCTTCTGAATAATACATCGACAATCAGTACATACTGATTTGACTTCATGTTCAATGTTCTTTGTTCCTTTGGGATCATGGTGACTGGAAATTTTCCGGACCTTAAGTAAAATATAGTATCTCTATACCATTCTGAAACAACCATATGTTCTCCAATTGAAATCGAAATTACTCCATCCAAAGCCTCACCATGCGCAATGAGATTACACAAACCATGTCCTTTGATTGCTTTTAAAGGATTAATTTCAATGTCATACTCTTGAATCTTTGCCAACCAATTTGCCCATTTTTCTTCTCTCAATTGCTGATTTAAAAACATCTTAACAGGAGAAGATGGAACATATGCAATGACATGAGAGTTTAATATGTAAGTCTGAAAGTGTGCCACTACTTTTACAAGAGACATGGCTTGTTTCTCCAATTTCAAATATCTTAATTCATAATCAAGGAGGGTCTTGCTCGTAAAAATAATTGGCAATTATTCACCTTTGTCATTTCTTTGAGTAAGAACAGATGCCACGACAATTTTTGTTGCAAATGAATAAATGATGAAGTATCTTTGGAAGTCTGGACTAATGAGGATTGGGGCTATAGTGATTGCCTTTTTTATACTACTAAAAGATTCATGTGTATCTGAAGTCCATTCAAACCTTTGATCCTTTTTTAACAATGAGTTGATTGGTTTCACAATACTTGCATAGTCAAGGACAAATCTTCGTACAAAGTTAATTTTGCCAAAAAATCTTGATTAATAACTTCAATCCTAGTAGAGGTGGATTTGAAGGAGGGTTTGGTGGAAGACATTGAAATTGAGGTCGGGTATATACAATATACCCAAACACTAGACTACATGGGTATTCCCTTTTAATGTGCAAGATTCCATATATATGGTCACTTGGCAAGCAAATGTGTCCTCAAAATTACCAAATAAGTATGGAGAAAGAATTTTTCTAAACTTTTAGGGCTTGTAAGAATCATTAGAAGTTAGGGAAAAGGTCTTGTGGGACATGGAATTGGTAAAAAGGTGGTTGTCACATGATAGCGAAGGAGACATCATTAGGTGACATAAATTCAGAAGAGATAGTTTCAAGGGTGCAATTGGAAAAATATGAAGATAAGGAAATCCTAAGCTTCCATAACAATTTGAAGGGGGAGCTAATTAGCAACATTGAGTACGAGATAATTCTAATGGCCCCATCAATGGATCAACCCCTTCAAACTATGGGTAAGTATAACATTTCTCTTTCTTGTTTTGTGAATTTTGAAGTGGAATCCCAAACCCTATCACTTGATTAATGGTTAGTGTTGGGTATTAGTAAGGTTTTGTCCTATAAGGATTGCAAAAAAAGGAAGAAATTTAAAAGGGGTTTGTGTCAAGAGATATCACTTTTGGAAATTTTAGGGGCAATGGGCTATGAGGATGGGAGGTGAGGTTGACCTAATTCCAATAAGGAAAATATTAAGTGGTTGTTGGTCCAAACCCCCTTACTATTGTGGAATCCTTCTCTAATTCAAGCCAACCTAAATACCCTTTGAGATCTAGATAGATTGTTATGATTCTTGATGAAATAGATATTGAAGGAGATTTAAGTCTAGATTTGATAAAAGAGGGATCAAATATAGATAGGGGGGGAAATTACATATAACCCTATCCTAGAATAAGGTCCATAAAGAAATCCAACAAAGGAAACCACGAGACCTAAAAGGAGTCCTTATAGCAAGGTAAGCCCTGGAAAGGGTTTCCCTGTGATTATTATGTCCTTTAATGCAAGGGGTTTGGTAAATCCCTCAAAAAAACTTACATTGGGTAGGTTAGTAGAGTTACAAAACCCAGATGTTGGCATACTTCATGAAAAAATGGAGCAAGGAAAAAAGATCATTGAATAGTCAAATAATATCATGAAGGATTGGGAATTCTTATATATAGATTATGTAGGGATTTCTAGGGGATTTGTTAGTGGTTTGAGGAAAAGAACTATGAGATTTATTAACTATGTGATTCTTGACTCAATTAAAGGAGCATAACTCTTCTCCATGGAGTTGGGGGAAGTTTTTTTTTATATCAACATTCTTGGTCCTTATGAGGACAAGGTGGACTATTTGGGGGAGTTGCTAGCATAAGACTTCTTGAGGAATAGAAAAGTTATTCCAGGAGGGGATTTAAATTTCAACATAAAAAGTGTTGAGATCTATTAAGGGAGTGCATCGAGAGGAAATCCTTCGATAGAGTTCTTTTTCAACAAGACTAAGGAGGTTGGATTGGTGGATGTGTAACTAATCAGATTGGTACCAACATGGAGGAATATGAGAACAAGGGATGCAAGCATGGAGAAGAAACTAGATATATTTTTGGTATCATAATCCATTATCAATGATCATGATAGGATTAGGTCATGGGTGGAGTTTGGTGGAAAATCAAAACATTTTCCGATTCTACTCTAGATTGCAAATGAGAACTGTAAGCATCCAAGCCCTTTCAAATTCAACTCTACTTGGTTAAGAGGAAGAAGATTTTGTTAACTTAGTCAAACTCAAATGAAAAAGTTATGATGCTTCATTGAGGATGTCAACAAGTCATTTGTTTGTAGGGAACATTAAGAAAGTAAAGAATGCAATATTAACTTGGGCTTACAATAAGCATATGAATCATGATCAAGCCTTAATCTCAATTTAAAATCTAATAGCATAGGTATATGTGCAAGATGTAGCAAGATTTAATGATAAGCCCACTAGAATAATCCAAAATGAAATTACTAGTAGACAATGAGGCTCTATGGCTAGCCAAGGGTGATGAAAACACTAAATATTTCAACAACTATGTCAACCTATAAAAAAATAAAACCATAAATATTATCCGGGAATTGCAAAGATAGGATGGATCCATAGCTAGGAATTTTAATGATATTGTTTCATTATGGGTAGCATATTTTTAGCAAATCTATAAGCATAAACATAGAGTCAATATAGAAGAGGTTGTCAAAATGATCACTTTTTTTTTAAGATTTGTTGATGAGGAAGAAAATAAAAATCTAGTGGAGGAATTTGCTAAGGAAGAATTAATAATGGTCTTGGAATCCATTCAGAAGGATAAAATTCTAGCATTGAATGGTTGGACCATGGAACTGTTGTCTTCACTCACTTCCTTAATTACATAGATCCTACACCCCTTCCTTGTAACCTTCTTTGATGAGATGAAGCTTACATAAACTTATCACTTGACCCCCTCTAGTAGAGAACCTTCTTCCCTTCATAGTCTTCCAAGTCTCATTGGTATTCAAGCCCCTCCATTCCCACTAGTAAATCATAGGCTCCTAATGGTGTGCTATATAAATTCATTTTTGTGAAAAATATCTAATTATGATGATACAATTCCTAACCAAGAGACCTATTGATTGTTTAACACCAAGACCCATTTCTACAAGTCTAAAATTATCCTGGCCCTCGAGCTACCAATCCACATCTAATTAATGCATAAGGCAAATAAAACTATCAGTTGCACTAGGATCAATTAAAATATAAAGACGTGTATTTTTAGTCATACCAACAAACTCTACAATTATGACCTAATGCTTAACCTGGTGGTTGGTCACTACTACATGAATCCAATTCCTAAACAAGGTGTTTATTTCCCTTAACTTTACATTATCACTTACTAACCTTGACTTGATACTCTGGGCAATTGTTTTTATAATGGGAAAACCCACATTTCCAACACCCTACTTAACTTTGACTAATTGCTTAACCCTATCCCCAACCACCAAATCACTTGCCTCTACCTATGGTTCCACGAAAGTGGCAATGATTCCAGTCTCTTGTGAGAGGTGCCCGAAATGTTATGTCGACAACCTCGATACATTGTCTTGTTTTCCGCAGAATCCATATCTACAACCCCCAACTTTGATGACCTCTTCTCCAAAGGGTTCTTTGAAGGAAACATAACACTTCCTTGACAAGTGTCCCTCCATATCAATCCTCTTTTGGGCCTGTCTAGCCAAACTCATTGTGTTTTCCATAGTAGTGAGTTTCCACATTGCAACCTTAGCTTGAATTAAGGGATCGAGTACATGAAGGAACCTTTCAACTTGTCTTTTGTCATCTACCATATAATCCACATGGTGAACTAATGCAAAATTTGTTATAAAGTTTAATGGATAAAAACTGTGTATAAAGTTTTGAAACATCCAATGTTTTGAGTGGACACTCATCAAACACAAATGAAACTAATACATTGAAATGTTTTGAGTGGACACTCATCAAACACAAATGAAACTAATACATTGAAGACGAGTATTGAGGTTCGAATTTATAGGGAAGATTGGTAATTATCCGTTGAAGAGAGGGAGGTGGTAAAAATAATTAAAAAATAAACATGCTTAAAAATTAAAAATAGTTGTTGGGATTAGGTGCTAAAATATTATTAAATAATAGAGTATTAAAGGTACATTGCGATAAAATATTAAAGACATTCAAAGAGTAATAAAAGAGTATTAAATTGGTGCATTAATTTGAAGATTTATTTAGGCTAAAAATAATGAAAGGCCTAAAGTTAATGCAGGCTCGGGTTTTGACATTTGATAATGAAAGTAGAGAGCCCAGTCTTATTTATTAGGGTTTGCTGAAATGTATTGTTGTATGGTAACTATGTTGTTGCTTATTGTTTGGTTGACATGTGTAGAAGGGATGTCGGGGATGATTTCATCATATGTTCCACGTAGGTGTTGTCATGGTTCCAATGTGCCAGCTGGTCTTGTGCCGACCCCTATAAATAAGACGCAAATGGAACCAATTACCCAAATTCCAATGTCGACCTGTTTCCAACATGGAATCGCCAGTTGCACTGTCGTACTGATTCGTAAGAGCTCCCTTGGTTGTGAATTTTCCACGGTGGTGTGAGTATCAATTTCCAAAGCTCGTGGATACTTCTTGGATGTGCAATATTTATGCAATGATTCACTCGGTTACTTTTGCATTCAATAATTTTTCAAGCTCAACCCCCTTTGGCTTATTCAGATAGATCCACTTCTTGCATTATTATGACATGCCTTCAATCTTGGAATGGATAATATCATGCGCCCATGTTGAAGAGTGTTATGATAACAAGTTCAATTCTTTGAAATTTCATGAAATTTTGACTCCATTTGAATCAAGCTTTGGGAATTAAAGGGTTTAGGTATATCTAAATGTTGGCAATAAATGTCACACTTTTCCACCATTTCGTTGAAAGGATTATTAAGTTTCAAAAATTTATACATGGATCTTGGCTTATCCTATGTTTATGGTTCAAATTTTGTTCAATTTTGATTTCATTTGATATGAGATGACACTACATCAATATAGATATGTGTTAACTTCTATTGATATGAGATGACTTTGCATCAACATAGATCCATTTTAACTAGTTTAAATCTAGTAAGCATCAAAATGATTAAAACAAGATTAAAATACAAATCTCTCGATGTTTAAAATATCTTAAGTTAAAATGGATCTAGTATTATCTATATCAACATTAAAAACATACATTATGCATCTCTGACATATTGAACTATAGAATGCACCCCGCTTCTCTTGATATAATAATTTCATTACCAATAAGATTAGTCATTACTTCTTGTAAAGAAAAAAAATGTTTACTCTACCTTTAACCATAAGCATTTTGATTTCAATTTGATATCCTTAATGCCTTGAGGCCATTGTTATGATGTTTACCAAAATATACTATAGTTTGTATGACATCTTCTTGTTAATATATTGTTCATGAGGCTTTTTATTGAGCTCTCAACAACTCCCTAAATTTTTAGCAAAACTTAGGGCCCCTCCTTTTATTCACTTGTATGAATATGCTTTCTTCTTTTAGACTTACAATGACCTTGATTCCCCATTGCCTTGCATCCTAATAACTTTTTTAGATGGTTACTTAAGATGAACACTCGTGTTTTACTTACTTGATTTTGACTTGCTTTCTTTCCTTCCTGAAACTTTTTCCTCAATTGAGTTTTGGTTTCTTGCCTTAGTTTTTCTTTTTAAATTGATTTTCCTTAGTTCTAACTCTTTTGGCCCCTAATTTCTATATTGAACCCCTTCATTTCTTGGATTGCTTCTCGACATCCATATCGGGCCCCCCATTATCATCATTCAAATGCAAGTTTTCTTATTTAAGTTCAAGCTTGAATTTTCATTTGAGTTCTTTTAAGTCTTTCTTTCCAAGTTTGAGTTCGAATTCGAGTTTTAACCTATGGGTTTATGTTCAAATTTATTTTTCTTCTTATTTTGAGTGTAAGTTTCTTTTTCAAATTTGAATTAATACTTATTGTTTGAACTTTTCTCCCAATATTCTTATCAGGATCGATCGCCAAATCCAACCCTTCCCTTTTGTTTGTCGTCGAGCTTCTTCCCTAATTTTTAAATTGGACCCATGGGAAAACGAGAACCTCCTCAAACTCTTCATTTTCCTTTTCTCTTTCCCTTCATTTGAAATTTTGAACACTCGAACCCTTTGCTCCAACCTTTGAGCTAATTGAAGGGTCTTGTCGAAGTCCTTTTGAGCCCAATTTTTCAATTGACTTGATGTCCTAATCGAGGCCTCCTTCCTTGAACTCAAGTGCATGCAAGTCCTGATTTTCATATGGACCACTATTTCTAAATTGAGACCCCTAGTTATTAAGTTTTGAGTGTGAGTTTTCTTTCGAGTTTAAGTTTGAACCTTTTCTTTTGAATTTTTCTTCCAAATCTTGAGTTCTTCTTTCGAGTTTGAGATTTCCTTTTGAAGTTTTTTTTTGTGAGTCTTGAGTTCTTCTTTGAAGCTTCAGTGCAAACATTTTCCCTTTCTTTCTCAACTTTTGAACTTGACTCTTGATTTCAAAATTGGGCCCTTTCCTTACTTTCCTCATCCAAACCCTTCCCAATTTGGCAATCGATCTTGATTTCCAAATCCGTCCCTCTTTCATTTATTTTCCTCTTCTCTTGACCCAATGTTAAAATTGGTCCCAATTGTTAAATCAAGGCCTCCTTCCTCCAACTTTTATGTGTATGGGTCCCAAATTTGAGATTAGTCCTGATCTCCAAATTGGGCCCTCCTATCAATCTTCAAACTCTTTCATTGTTCCCCACTGTTCAAACTAACTCTTTAACTCTTTTTCAAATGTTCTTTTACACGATTCAAACCATAGATGATTTTAGAGGCTAAATTTCACAAATGGGATAATTTTCCATGGTTTTTCCGAAAAAAGGATTCGCCAATTTCCATTTTTTTCTAAAAATGATTCGCCCAAATTCCATAGAATAAAATTATTTTACCTTAAAAATCGCCAAAATTTTAAAGAAACTATATAAAATCCCTAGAAATTTGAATATTTTTACAAAAATATCGCCAAACATTTTATGTTTTACATATTAAGGACTAGTGAGATTAGTCCAAGTTTCTACATTTTAATACAAATTTTCATCCTTAAAATCATCCTTGATTCAAACTTAAATAAGACATGTTGAAACCCTCGATCAACCTAATTTGAAAATGGCCCTAATTCTCAAACAAGGACCCCCTTTTCATTTGTTTGATTTTCCTTGGCCTAATTTTGGTGATCGACCTCGATTGCCAAATCAGGGCCTCCCTCCCAAAATCTAGTTGTAATTCAAATTGGTGAAAGGTTCAAGTGATTATTGATTTAATGTTAAAGTTAACTCATGTGTTTTGTGTTTTGTGCAACAATGTGCATGCATTTTACAATGAATACAAAGGGAATTGAATGACCAAGAAAGAGATTCAAGCAATTAAAAGAAAAACAATTTTGACCTAACAAAAGGAATAAAAAATACCAGGTGGCACATGAGTACAACAAGTTCGGATTGGTTAAGAAAGGAGACGAACCCTTAGGTGGTACAAAAGGATAGTTGAACAGAGAAACTAAATATCCAATAAGAGAGTCAAACTGTCAAAGAAGGAGTTAAAACTAACAAATAAATCAAACCCCCAGGAGCTGGAAAAGATACATGGATGAAGAAATTGAAAATATAAGAAGGGATTTGGACAACCAAGTAGAGGAATCAAAATGATTAGCCTCCCTTTCCCTCTTTTGTATAAATAATATAAACCTGATAGAGAACTAGTTTTTTCTTGTGGACCTTTGTACACTATTCTATGAAATGTTAATGAGGAGAAACCATTATTGGCCACTATTTGGAGACTCATTTTGGTGTATGTGTTGTGGGACTAATCCCTTGCTTTTTTATGTTGAAATGTTTATAAGAGTATTTAATTTTGTTATAGACTATTCTCAAGCAAATGATGATTTCTTCTTACAATTGTGATTCAATTAGTTATAAGTGGTGAATATGAAATGGTTGTTGGTTACTTAAATGAGGTTGGTTTGATTTCATGACTAGTGATATGACTAGATTAATTCACAATACATTAGTTTTCTCCTAATGGTTGGAATGGTTGTTCGTTTCATGTTCATTTCTTGTTCTCAAATCCTATCTAGGTATTAGATTAGGACATCATTATGTTATTATCTCTAGGAATGCATTTAGGACTTAGAATTTATTCCTTAAAATCATAAAATCAGTAATGGTAGTTGGGCCAAAATCTGATGAGTTCCCTATTCCAAATAATGAGAGGTCTAATGGGGACCTTTCATTGGGGAGAAACCATGATGTTGAAGGTGGGACATTCCCCCCTATCAACATTTTGGTTCTATAATGAGGGGGGGTGATAAGCCGACCCGTGTGGGGCCATTCCTAGAAATGCATTAAGAACCCATGGCCTCTCTCCATATCCTTGTATGGGATCATGATTTTAGTCTTTTGCGACCATTACATGCTATCCTAAAGAAAATAGTATATCTATTGTTCGAAGTTAATTTGTATGGTGAAAAGAAAACCTATCCATTTATGTATCTTAGCCATTTTCATATTATGCGTCAATTTCTCTAAATTTTTCAATGCAATGACGTTTGTTTACCCTCACATTGGAAGGACGCATTCAATCTTGGTAAAGGGTGTTACAATCCAAATCTATTCATATCTAGAAGTAAGTCGAGGTATGTTATAATGTTAGGAGTTGCTAGCATGGGCCTACACTTTTCTATGCCTTTGTTGAATGATTAGGAAGTTTTTGAAACTACTCGTGAAAATTATAACTATGAAGAACTTTTTTGTGGCTTGAGGAAATATAAAAAAATAAAATTAATTATATTGATGATTTTACATTGAGGGTTACGTACGTCTATCATAGATTTTTCAAGAGTGATAGACCCTAAAGGAGAGAATTCCTTAAGTGGTATTATTATCTCCTTTTTATTTTGAAAGAACATGAGCTATAATTTGACTATGAGCAAGATTCACATTGTCACACATATCTTCCTCTAGAATCCCTAAAGAAAGAAATATCACCCTGTGACAAATACGATGGTCTAGAAGGCACTAGTCTACAAAATAATCCTGAAAAAGAATTTAATATATAGGATAGTGTAAGTCTCGATTTACAAGAAGATATTTTACATTGTTTTTATTCAAATAGACATGTTATATCAACAAACTGCATATCAAAACAAGAACCTATTTTACAAACAAAAACTCAACAAGATGGCATAGCAACCCCTGATCTCCTTGAGTTGAGTAACCTTGATAGCCTCTCTAATCAAGTAGAGAATTTGTCCCAAAATAACTCTCTAGGTACTTTCATAAAGGACACCACTAAGGTCTTGGATTCTCATGATTTTTATATGACACTATCTAATCCTGTTGTAGAGTTTGTCCTAAGAGAATACTTGCATATACCTTATTCTTCTTTTCCTCCTTACCTTGATCTTGAAAATAGAGTATCCATTAGAGGTGAATTACTGGAATCAAAATCAGTTGAGTTAAATAGTCAAAGTATATTCGTTAGTAATGCACATATTCTTAGATTTAATAAGGTCCAAGAGGTAATACAAGAAGATCATATACTACAATCATATCTGAACAAGGGACAAGAAGTCTTTGTGAACTCAGGTATTCAAAACCCCAAACAAATGTCTTTTTTTATCACTCTTGGTCATAACACAGGAACCAACCCACTCATAAAAATAAACTCTACTAATTTTCAAGTCTCATATAATTTGCAGCTTGATTTTGAAGAATAATCAAAGGGAAATATTCCAAAGAAAATATTTTCATGTTTTCAATGAAGAGGCCATTTTTAAAACTCCCGAAAATATGTTTAAAAACACAATACCTACTTCTTTTAGCTCAAACTACGAATAGACTAAAGGTGTAGAAGTAGACATGATTTCTAATCAATTCTCTGTTATAGAAATAGGGGAATCATCATTAAGTCTCGGGAATTTCTTAAAATCATATTGTGGGAAAACTAAGGGCATTTCTCTTAAATCTACATCAACTGATAACCTCAAAAATTAAGAGAAAAGTGAATATACTATTGGTTGTACATGTACACTTGTTGAAGATAATAATCTATTCTTATATTCTAAAAAAATTTATACTCCCTACACAAATGTCTTTCCTAACCTTTACAGGAATATCTACAAGATTATTTTGTAGTTTTTCCTTTATATTCTTATTTAGAAATGAAATACAAAGTGAAAGTGAGTTAGATTTTGCAATTATTGAAAATATATTTTTATAAAAGGCTTCAACTCACCAAATACAAAGTTGCTTGGAAGGAGAGAAGGAGAATGTTCAAGCTCTGGTTAATAAAAGACACATTCATGGATCCTAGTTCATCTAGGATGCCAAAAGCTCAAAATTCTTTGTTCACGTACAATTTGCAATCTAAGTTCCAAAACTAAAATGAAGTGTTGTTTGTGGAGCCTGATTATCTTCCTAACTCAAAGGTCTCATTTTAGTTGTGTTTGGATCCCAGTCCCTAGTGGGGGTTTTTGTTATATTCTTTGCACGATTAACACCATGCACTATTATGCTATGTCCAACATAGAGGGAGGGGGGGGGGGGGGGGGGGGGGNTGGATCCCTTGACCAATTTTTTTGGGTTTTTTTTGCATCCATTTTGGGAAATTTTGGAACATGGTGTTCTAATTCCGGATAAGGAATTAAAGTTGTAATATAATATAGTTCAATGGATTAGGTATTTTGGATGTCATAGGATCCTATGTATTGTATTTTAATGGTGAAGTTAAAATATAACAAGAGAGTGTGTGTGTCTGAGAGAGGAGACTATGAGAGAGTGAAGAGGAGGTTGCAGTGGATGTGTTGCAGGTGTTATCCCTTCATTTTTTTGGATGGAATAAAGGAAGGACTGGTTGTTTCTCCATGGACATAGCCCATATTGGGTGAACCACGTATATCTATGTCTCTCTTTTATTTTGTTCTTTTGTGTTTTATTTCTGCATTCATTTTTTTTTATTGTTTCACGATCCTATTCCTAACAACTAGTATCAGAGAAAAAGGTCTATTTGGCTAATAAAATAGTAGGAAAGGAGGGTTCCTGGTTTGACTAGGAGAAATGGCGGAAGGAGGCAAGTTTAGGGTCGAGAATTTTAACGACCAAAATTGCTAGCTATGGAAGATGCAAATGGAGGACTATCTATATCAAAAAAATATTTTCCTACCATTGGGTGGAATAGAAAATAATTTGGTGACTATGAAGGATGAAGAATGGGAGGTTCTTAATAGAAAGGCACTAGGAACAATACAGTTGTGCCTAGAAACGTCAATGGATTTAAACATTTCAAAATAAAATACAATGGAGGATCTGATGAAGGCATTGTCTAGATTGTATGAAAATATATTAGCCCCCAACAAGGTATTTATTATGAAGCATTTATTTAATATGAAGATGTCAGAAGGTGGGTCTGGTGTTGATCATTTAAATGAATTTAACAAGGTCAGTAGTCAGTTAATTTCTGTAGGAGTAAACTTTGATGATGAGATTAGGGATCTTTTGATTTTATGCTCATTGATAGAAATATGGAATGACTTGGTCATGGTTTTGAGTAATTATGTCTCTAGTTTAAGCTCTTTAAAGTTTGATGATGTTGTTATTGTTATCCTTAGTGAGAAAATGTGATGGAAAAGCACAGGTGATACATTAGGTAATGCTTTGATTGCGGAGAACAAGGAAAGAAAAAGGGAGAGAGGAAAGATCCCAGGGAATCGTGGGAATTATAAGAAGGGAAGATCCAAATCTAGAGGGAAGTTGGAGTGGTGACATTGCGGGAAGAAAGGATACCTGAAGAAAGATTGTTGGTCTCAAAAAGAAAAACAAGGAGATGGACAATAGGAGAATAGTCATGAAATAAATGTAGTAAGTGATGCATTGTAAGATTCTTTGACCCTTTCATTAGATAATATTATTGATTCTTGGGTGGTACACTCACAGGATTCATTTCATGTCACACCCCATAGGAAATATTTTCAACACTATGTTGAAGGTGATTTTGGACAACTTTATTTGGGTGATGATAAACCATGTAAAATTGTTGGAAATGGTAAGATACAGATAACACTACATAATGGAAACCAATGGTTTCTGAAATAGGTGAAGCACATTCTTGATTTGAGAAAAAACATAATTTCAGTGGGGAAGTTGGAAAGTGAAGGCTGTACAGTTACATTTACATATAATTCGTGGAAGGTCACTAAAGGAATATCACTGACAATAGCAAAAGGAGAGAAGGTGGGTACATTGTATTTATGTACTAGTATTGTTGACTCTTCTATTGCTTTAATTTCTACATGAGATGATACAAAAATATGATATCATAGGCTTGGGAACATGAGTGAAAAGGGGATGGATACTCTCCACTCAAGGAATTTGTTGCCAAATTTGGAGCAAGTTGATTTGGATTTATGTGAGCACCGTTTTTATGGAAAATAGAAGAGAGTCAGATTTCTCAAAATCGGGAAGAAAAAAAGGAGTGAAAATTTAGATCTTGTGCATATATATGTATGGGTAATAGCTCATGTATCATCTCTTGGTGACTCTTATTATTATGTTAATTTTATTTATGATGCGACTAAGAAAACTTGGGTTTATTGCATTAAAAAAATATGATGTTTTTTATAATGAGACAAGAAATAAGTTGATCTTAGATAAAAAAAAAAATGGAGGTGGATATTGCAACAAAGAGTTTGATATTTATTTTGCATATCATGGGATTCATAGAGAGAAGACAGTCATAGGAACACCACAAGAAAATGGTGTGTCAAAAAGGATGAACAGGACAATCATGGAGCATGCAAGGAACATGATATTGCATGCAGGATTTCCCTTACAGTTTTGGGCAGAGGCTATGGATATTGTTGTTTACTTAATAAGTAGAGGGCCTTCAAGTTCCTTATATGGTGGCATTCCATAGGAAGCATGTACATGTCAAAAGGTAAACTACTTATTTCCAAGGACTTTTGGTTGTGAAACATATTGTGTCCATAATCATAGAGAAAATAGAACAAAGCTTTAGGGAAAATCCAATAAGTGTACTTCTATTAGATATGGAGTTAATGATTTTGGTTATCTCTTATGGGGTTATGAAAATCATAAAATCATTAGGAGTAGAGATGTGGCATTCAATGAGAAGTTCATGTACAAATATTAGTTGCAGGGAAAGAAACGGGAAAAGACAAACACATAATAGATAGTGTTTGATGAAATCATAGAAAATGAAATTCCATAGGTGTTAGAAAATAAAAATGTTCAACAAAAACAACAACATGTACCTCAAACTCCTGCAAGTTTCGTTAGAATATATACCAGGTTAAGTAGACCCCCTGAATGATACTCACATTTATTGTATTATTCATTGTTAACTAATTTTGGTGAACCAGAAAGATATGAAGAAGCAATGCAGGTAGAAACCATAAAGAAGTGGCAACAAGACATGAAAGAGGAGATGGACTCTTTGGTACATAACCAGAATTGGGACTTGGTTCAGTTTCCTACGGGTAAAAAAGCATTGTATAATAAATGAGTTTACAAGTTGAAGGAAGAATATGGAGGAAAAAAGAGGCACAAGGCCAAACTTGTAAATGGGTTCATATTAAATAAAGGGATTTTGATGGAATATTTTCTCATGTTGTAAAAATGACTTCAATTAGAACTATTTTAAGTCTAGTGGCAGTAGAATATTTGCATCTTGAACAATTAGATGTAAAGACAACCTTTATCCATGGGGATTTGCAGGAATAGATTTATATGCAGCAACCACAGGGGTATGAGGTCAAAGGGAAGGAGAAATTAGTATGCAAGTTGAAGAAGAGATTGTATGGCCTAAAGCAAGCTCCAAAGTAGTGGTATTTGAAATTTGACTGGTTTATGACAGAACAAGGTTACAATAGATGCCATTCTGACCATTGTGTCTATTTTAAGAGACTAGATAATGGAAAATGTATTATCTTGTTATGATATGTAGATGACATGCTTATTGCAGGGTCTAACATGCAAGATATAAATGTGCTCAAAAGAAAATTATATAATTCATTTTTTATAAAGGATTTGGGTGTTGCAAAGAAAATCCTTGGTATGAGAATAACAAGAGACATGAAAAATTGCAAATTAACATTGTCTTAGAGTGAGTGCATAGAGAAGGTGATGAAAATATTTAAAATGTAGTATGCAAAACCAGTTAGTACACCTTTTCCAAACCATTTCAAACTGACTAAGGATATGTGTCCCAAGACTTAGGATCAAATAGACTACATGTCCAAGGTTTCATATTCATCGATAGTTGGCAGCTTGATGTATGTGATGGTGCGCACAAGGCTGGATATTGCACATGCAGTGGGAGTTGTGAGCAGGTATATGAACAATCTAAGTAAAGAGAATTGGAAGGAAGTAAAGTGGGTTCTCAGGTATTTGAGAGGCACAACTACTTAGGCATTATGTTTTGGAGGTTCAAACATTGTTCTACATGGATATGTTGATTCATATATGGCAGGTGGTATAGATAGCAGAAGGAGCACCACATGGTATGTTTTTACTATAGGTGGAACAACAGTAAGTTGGATTTAAAATTGCAAAAGATTGTTGCACTTTTAACAACAAAAGAAGAATATGTCGCTACTACAAAGGCTAGTAAAGAGATGATTTGGTTACAGAGGTTTATGGAGGAATTGGTAAAGAAGAAGAAGAAGAATAGGTTGTACAATGATATCGAGAGTTCCATTCATCTTGCAAATAAATCAACCTTACATTATAGGACTAAACATATACATCTCAAGTACCATTTCATACAATCAATTTTGGAAGATGGACAATTGAAGATGGAAAATATACACACTAGTCAGAATCCTGTAGACATGTTAACGAAGGTAGTAACCAGGAAGAAATTGAGTTCCTACTCAGTTTCATTTGGCCTTTAATCATGATGGTGAAGATGAGAAAAATTATAGGTCCAAAGTTGGAGCATAGTCCAGTAGGTGCAGTAGCAGTGGAGTTGTTGTGATTAGTCTCCAAGTGGGAGATTGTTGGTTGTGGAGCATGATTATCTTCTTGATTCAGAGGTCTTGTTTAGCCATGTTTGGATTCCATTCCCTGGTGGGGGTTTGTGTTATATTATTTGCATGATTATCCCTATGTTTTTTCTCCATTGTGATGGATGCAGTGGGGGGGGAAGAGCCCCTGAGAAAAAAAATTGGGCAATTTTGGCACGTGGTTTTCTAATTTTGGTTAAGGAATTGAGGTTGTAATCTAATATAGGTCAATGTATTAGAGATTTTTGATGTCACATGATCCTATATAGAGTATTGTAATGGTGAAGTTAAAATACAATGAGAGAGACTGTGTGTGTCTAAGAGAGGAGACTGTGTTTTTGAGAGAGGAGACTGTGAGAGAGTGAAGAGGTGGTTGCAACGGATGTATTGCAAGTGTTATCCCTTCATTATGTTGGATGGAATAAAGGAAGGATTGTATGTTTCTCCATGGACGTAACCCATATTGGGTGAACCACATATATCTGTGTCTCTCTTGTATTGTGTTCTTCTTTGTTTTATTTCCGCATTCATTTTTTTTTTTATCACTCCATGATCCTATTCCTAACAGTTAATGTTGTTTATGATAGCCCTATATTTCATGGTAACATTTATTTGCTAGAAGTGGAATTTTCTAGGGATGGATCATTCCTTGACCATATGCAGACTGAAATTATCAGTCATTGTACACAGGTATGTTACTTACCTTCATATCTCTCCCTAACACTCTAGTATTGTCAACATTATTTTCAATATGCTATTGGAACCTAGTTGGAGTCATTATTGTCCCAATGGTTTATACAAAATGGTAAGTGCTCAATGCTTCTTGCTATGGAACATTTTAATTTCACTTTAATACTTCGAATTAAACATTGCATAGCATGCCAACCCCGTAGACCTATGTAAAGTCACATTGTTCCTTTAGGTTTTAAAATCCTTAAATCATTGCATTAGAATTATGATTTATCTTGACATACATGTGCCAATGTTTAGTGTAGGTTAGGATAGGGTAGCATATGTAGTTTTTTTTATTTCCTACTATCTATAATAAAGATTTTGTTTATTTTTTATTTTAATTTGTTAATGAATTTCACTTGACTGGTCCTTAAGGCCACCAGACCATACATGTAGGTATTTTATCTTCCACTTATTTATTTTTCTATTTCTTTCTAGATAGTTTTTTCACTTTATCGAATAACTAATTCTGGTAACAAAGAATCCAATTTGCTCTAAATCCAAATATGTAGTTTGCCTTAAGTGTGGGTTTTCTCTCAATTTGACCTATGGCCCATGTGTAGAAGTGTGTATGATGGAGGTGAATCTCCTTATTTCATCATGAACCCTACAATAGGAAATGGTAAGTTCAAAATCATGTTATAAACATCCAAACATGTATGGGATTCTAGTTAATTCAAACATTGAAGTTTGCTAGAATATTCCAATGTTATTTTTTTGAAGCAAATCCCCAATTTGTTTGAAAAGAAACATGGGTATGGAAATAAACCAATTGATGAATTTATCCATAATGATTCACTATTAACCATGTTAATATATGATGGATGTTTCATCTCAATATAGCTTGTTGTGATCAAATAAATTTAGTCCAAGTCTAATATGTGTATCTAATTTGAAGGATAAACCAATTTTTTGTTGATGAATTAATTGAAGAACAATACATGATCAATTGTTTATCTAACATTTGTCATTATCATGCTATTTTTTGTTTATCATGCCTTTACTCTATGAATGTCTTATTTTTAAGCACCCACTGTAGAATACCTTGCATACCTAACATAAGGAAGGACACAAAATTTCTAACATATTGTTCAATGAAGAGATGTTCCCTACAAACTTGAATGATCCACCCTCTAGAAAATATGAAACATTATTGGATCATGGAAATAAAATGATTGTGTTGAAGAATTTGTTTTATAAATCATATCCTAAAGCATGCTACAAATATATTTTTATTTTTATTTTTTCGTTTCTTCAGTTAATCAAAACCTACCTTACACTCAAATGATATGCTTATGCAAATATAGATGACTGGTTGATATCGCTTGCATGATTGGAGTTACTTTCACTTCACCTTAACATTGACTTAGCATGGAATAGGATGTGTTAATCCACACCCTATATTGACATTTCAATTCAGATCTAAGGAGTTGGATTTCAATTGTGTCTCTAAAGCTATGTTCTCCCAAATCAAATAAAAGAAGATTTCATATACCTTGCACTATCCAGATGAAGAAGCTAGATTGATCTTAGCATATTCGAACCAATGGAAGTGGGCAATCACATGATTAACATCAACACAAAATCCATACATAATTTATTACTAAAGAGTATACCTACCTAGGGAAAAGGAGGATAGAATTGAACAAAGGATGTCCCTTGAAGCATTTAAGAGCCTAGTTTTTGGAAAATTTGACATATCTCGAGAACGTGGAAATATTAAAATTTTATTTTAAAATTTATGTTATGGATGATGCCTAATAGTTTTACACATATCTGTTTTAGGCTCTACTCTCTTCATTTCCTTTTGGATAAGTAAAACTTCCCTCACACTTGAATGATGCGCTTATGTAGGGGTGGAATGTATCATTGGCTAATGAGTGGCAAAAGGAAATAATGGATTAGAATCTAAAGAAGTGGTTTTGGGAACATTGCATGGCATGTACACAAAGAAAACTTGGCTAGAAAAATATTTGAAATATATCTTATGTGATGCACATTATAGGAAAGAAGTTGTTGGAGTAAGCATTCAACCCCTCAAACCCAAGTATTGTTGCAATCCCAAGAGTAAGATATATTTTACTTGATATATGCATTCAATGAAAAACTTAGTTCAAGATAATCGAAAGCGCCAGGGGGTAATCAATCAATAATCAAGACCATTCATAGAAAACCAAGTTCTAACAGGTATAAATGAGCTACTTGTTTGTCTAGTTTCCATAAGAAATTGGTCTTTCTTCTAGAGGCTATTTAAGCATTGGTTTTCTAATGATACATGTTTTCTTCTAAATTGAACGCAGTGTATAACAACTTTGTAATCATTCTTTCTAAGGAATTCCTTTTGCTTAAAATTCATTTCCTTCTCATTAAAGATTGATGATTTTTGGATTTGATTTTATTGTTTCAAATTTTATTTTTCCCTGTTATATTTCTTGGAATATCTTGTAGGTCTAAGCTTACTTTTGGTTGGGTTTCCTTGTAATTTGAGTTTCCTGGTTGATTATCCTTTGTTTTTTCCAAAGAAAATTCTAGACCTAGTTTAAGCGTTGTTTTTCTTTGGATTTGTGTAATTTGGACTTCCATATCCTCTTTGTTTTCAAGCCTTGTGATTTATTTGGAATAGCTTAGTGAAGTAAAGAAAATATTATAAGTTGTTTTTTATAGAAGGAGAGTCTTAAAATTAGAAAGCCTCATTAGATTACCCAAACATGTAGATTCAACCCTTAGAATCAGGCGCCATCCTCTCATGCTCTTTAAAGTTGCATCCTAAAATCATTTTATTAATTTTCATTTTCTCTTAAGTTTAACATTGCATAGCTTGTTTTTTTTCTAACTTGCTTGCAGTTCCTCTAATGGGTTAAGTGCAGGGTCTCGTGAAAATAAGGCACACTTGCTAGTATTTTCAATCTTTCATTTTACTTCTCAGCCATGTATTAAACAAAGAAGCCATGAAATGTCCCATGATATCTAAATAAGCTAAAACAATGGTGGAATCAAGGCTTCCCCAAATAACTAAGCCCCGAAAAATCTTAGAAATTTAGTTAAGTGGTGATTCATCCAACTTGAAGATGCCATCCATTCATATTAAATGGGTATACCACGTGAAAGGATTGTAGTCAAACATCCAAGGTTAAATATTTTCAAGGAATATTATTATTTAGATATTTCCAATCCTTTCCTAAAAGTAGGAATCATTGCCACCTAGTTGCAAAGACCTATCATTTCCCCCATCCACCATTTTTATAAAACATATATTATTGGGTGAAGGACTGGGAAATGAAATTAAATCATTGGTGGGGAAATGCAGATAACTCTATTGTGGCTATGGACACTTGCTAGCAGTGGATCAAGGTCTATGATGCTTAGGTGAATCCATTTGGGCTATGGACACTCATGGGTAGTGGGGCAACACAACAGGAAAGTGAAACAACACGTCTCCTCAAACAACATGTCTCCTCGAATTGGACTATTATTCATTGACTTTTTATCATTTTCATGGTGTTGGTTCATAACATAACTACTTCTTGATCATATTTTTTCCATTTAGTAAAAATTTCATTACATAACTCAATGTATGGGAAAATATGTTGTCTTTTTGGTGCTTTCAAAATCGGAAGTTATTGGTTGAATCTTTTGATGTACTTTTCTACTTTTAGGAATGAACACTTTAGCTACATGGTTTTTCTAACTTCATTTATGAGATATTTGTGGAGATCTCCTCCTTCTATAGTTGTTATGATTTTGATCTTATTTCTATTCTATTGGATTTCATTTTCAAAATTATTCAAGACTTGATCAGTTGGATTAAAATTCTTTAGAGAGTCCAATTATGGTAATTTACACTCTGTAGTGGTATCCTCTATGAAATCCCAAATTTTGATGCAAACCAACCATTCATATTCAATTTTCTTATGGGACTTGTGGACTATTCTTCCCCAATAGTTTGTGTCCTTCTCTATTTCATATAACTCAAACTTAAATAGCATCATGATGTTATGATATTTGCTACCCTTTTTTTTAAATATATGTTTAATGAAGTTCAATTGGTCATGAACCTTACCCTATTGTTCCTTATAAATCAAATTTTCTTTAGAGTGTATAAAATTTCATATTAAGTTCTTGAAGCTTAAAATCCTTTGAAAACAAATCTCTTTTAGTATGAATGTTTATTTTATCCTTTTCAAGGACCTCTTCCACAAAATTTGGCACTACTCCCTATGATGTTTTATAATATTTTACCCGCTTCTCTAGCTGAGATATATTCTTCTCAAATTTTTGAATGTCTTTTGCCTCTAATCTATATTTGTAAATTGTGGCATGAGAGATGGCCAACCTAGTATATAGTAGATCAATAACCTTGACCCTTTTGGTGTCAACAACATGTTTCTTAGTGGTACACAAAATGGTGTTATATAAATCATTTTTTTTTTTTTTTTTGTGTTTGTTTTGTAATGGCACATCTCCTTTTATTATGAACAATTAATTTGAGATCATCCACTCCTTCTAGTGTTTCAGGTATGTGCTAGTCACCCCATGATAATATGTTTTCCATGATGCTAGGTGTGATGACCTATTTCATAGAAACATCTTTGCTTGTCTACACTAGGCTTTGGAATTACCATATTTTCCATTGTCAAATATATAAAACTATTGGGTGGAGGTGCATTTTGTTACTATGATTGTTGAGCATGTTATCCTTGATTTCTACCAAGGGGTTGTTTCTCTTGAGTATTTATCACTAGAAGAATTTTCCTAGTCTTTACTCAAATCTTGTTTCTCTTGTTGAAGTTTATCTTGTTATTCTTTCTTCTTTGTTTCTTCTGTTAATATTATGGTAGCTGCGGGAGGTATTTACCCCCACGTGTGAACCTAAC
>ML781562.1:265988-287762 GCA_009831015.1 Picea engelmannii
TCCGTGAAAATTGTCCAAGTGACGAGTGATTTGCGAGAACAAAGCCATCGATACCATACAAATTGATTAGGTTCTAAATATAAAGAAGCAATTTGTACCTTTTGTGTATATGGCACATTATGGAGATCAAAGAATTGCTCCATCTGCAGTATCCATGTGATTGGGTCCTTGCCATCAAACTTCCTCATATCAATCTTAGGAACGTGGTTGGTCTTCAAACTAAAGTTGGAGTTTCTCCATTCTTGATTTGCCTTCCTTGTGTCCTCATCATGAATTTCATGGGATGCATTTTCACTTTCATGTGTCTTCTCTATTACAAAATTTTTCAATACTTCCATGATCTCCCCTTTTAAACCATCCATCTTAGTATCCAACTTAGCTTCCATTGAATCCATCTTAGTATCCAACTTAGCTTCCATTGAATCCATCTTATTTTGTAGTTCATTTATGTCCCTACGCATTTCTTCACCTTCATCAAGAGTCCAAGTAGGATTTTCGCGAGGCTTATTTGGTGTAGAAGTTCCCTTTTTTGGTGGCATGTTGGCCAAGTATCACTTTTAAACCTTGATTTTGAGGCGATTCTGCTAGACAATATTTCTTCTGTTATATCTCCCAAGTTTCGGCCCTTCTGGGTATGAAACTTTCTTTTATGTAGTTCTCTGATATTTCTTCTCTGCAATGCCACAGGTCTGATCAAAATTGGATGTGCCAAGTGGAATTTATGGTAACTTCACCACAACTTGCCAATTGTTTTCCTTTCCAGGAGATCTCACTTGTATAGCATGCCCCGCACAAAATAATTGATATCAAATGCTGAAACTCACACCAGAAATACTATAGATTGTCCATGATCCAATGAAACCACTCCCACTCATTTGGGATACTCTAGGAAGAAGTTATGATTGTTTTATCTGGAACACCTTCTTGAGACTAGTCAATAGGACTAATCAGATACCCCATCTTACACAGGGTGTATCTACAAATTTAAGATGACCCAGAAGCTGAAATTTTTACCATAGATACCTTACTAATTTCTATAAATAGGCTCTAAAGTTCAGGGTCTGAAATGTTACAGAAAAGTATTTATAGCGAAAATTCCGCAATGACTCAGTTCAAGATGATTCCATAACCCTATGTTGTACAGGTTGTATCTCCGAAAGTATAAGGCCTCAGGAGATGAATTTTGAACCCAACGTACCTTGATCTGTCTAATAAATACCCTCCAAGCCATTCCTTCTGAAACATTGTAGAAAAAAATTTATAGAAAAAATTCCAAGGTGTCTCAGATATAGCAGCGAAACCCCAAGAGCTTGAGCTCTGATACCATATGTTAAGAACCAAATATCAATATAGCATAGAGAAACCTCAGAAAAAGTACTCAACGCCTTGAAAAAGAGATAATTTTAGATAATAAGCCTCTTCGAGGGGGCAACCTCCTTTTACCCCACTTAAATTTTCAAGTACAAGATGATTCAAAATGAAAATGTCTCCTTGGTATATATAGGAGACTAGAATGTATAATTACAACTAATGGCCTAAAGCCAACATAAATAAAATAACATTACTAATATAATATGCCCCAATTAAGGGGTAATGAGCCAATATTAGGGCTTAACACTCACATGTTGAGGACAGCTTCGGCATGCAACAAAATGGAGCCTTCTTCATCTAGTTCAGGTAGGATGGTTTGAACCCTACAATTTTGACCCACCACTTTCTTCAAAAAGGAAACATGGAACACGAGATGTATTTTGGAGGCTACTAGAAGTGTAAATTTGTAGTCAATTCAACCAATACGTTTGAAAATATGATAGGGGTCATAAAATTTGGGTGTCAACTTGTGGTGGCCCTACGCTTTGAGTGATGTTTGATTGTAAGGTTGGAATCTAAGAAACACCTTATCACCTTCTTGGAAAACCCTTTTGGAGCGATGCAGTCATCTTGTTACTTCATACGATTTTGATCCATGTGGAGGTTTTCCTTTAGATCTGCGAGGGTAAGTTCCCTACCTTGCAACAACTTGTAAATATCATGTACCTTTGATGTTCCTGGAAGATAGGAAGTGACTATAGGGGGTTGTTGGCCATACATTGTTTCATATGGTGTCATTTTGGTGGTTATATGATAAGAAGTTTTGTACCATCATTCTTCTAGTGGTAATCATTGCACCCACTAATGTTGTTTGTCTAAAACAAAACAACAGAAGTAAGTTTCCAAACACTTATTGACCACTTCAGTTTTCACATCTTCATGTGGGTGGTATGTTGTGCTTATGTTCAATTGTGTGCCCTATAATTTGAACAATTCCTTCCAAAAGGTGTTGGTGAAGGTCAGGTCACGGTCGAAAACAATAGATGTTGGCATGCCATGTAGTGTGAAAATTTGATCAATGAAAACTTGTGCAACTAGGGATGGCGTAAAAGGGTCTGGTAAGGAAAAAAAATGTGCATACTTGGAGAGGCGATCAACCACTACCATGATGACTGACTTGTTACCCTCTTTGGAAAGGCCCATTATAAAGTCCATGGAGATGTCAGTCCAAATAGAAGTTGGAGCGGGTAACAACTGGAGAGCTCTGGGGGTATTGATAGTTTCCCCTTTATGGTGTTGACAAATATCACATTCAATGACAAGGGTGAGGATATCCTTCTTCATACCTTCCAAAAAAAAAGAGAGGCAAGCACGAGCATAGGTATTTTGGAATCCTGTGTGACCCGTGAGAGCATAAGAATGCATCTCATTTAATATCCTGGGCTTGAGTGTTGAATCCAGAGACAAAACCAAGTGATCCTTATATATGAGTACATTGGATTGCCAAGGATAGTCAGTTGGAGGGCTAGTGTTATCTTGAAGTCGTTGAATTATCTATGAGATAGTGGGATGGGTGAGCCATTCACGTCAAACTTCATCAATCCAATGAGGGATTGGTAATGGTAGAGAAAATTGGGAACCTTCATATTCATATTGTCTGGACAACGCATCTTCCACTACATTGTATTTTCCTTTCTTATAGATGATCTCATAATCATAGCCCAACATTTTGGTCAACCACTTATTTTGTTTTGGAGATGACAACCTCTGCTCGAGGAAATACTTGAGACTATGGTGATTAGTTTTTATCTGAAAATGACACCACAATAGGTATGGTCAATAAGTGTGCACAACATGGAGAACGTCTATAATTTCCTTTTCATATGTAGATTTGCCCAAATTATGACCACTCAAATCCTGGCTAGTGAAAGCAAGGGGTCGACCGTCTTGGGTGAGTACTGCACCAATACCATTTTCTAAAGCATATGATTCGACCAAAAAAAAATTGTTGAAATTAGGGACTTCTAAGAAGGGGGTAGTACACATGGCCTGCTTCAAATATAGGAAGGATTTCTCGGCTGTAGGAGTCCACTGAAATGCATTATTCTTAAGAAGGTCCATCAATGGTTGGGTAGTTTTTCTGTAATGGTGGACAAATTTCTTGTAATATCCTGTGAGGAAAAGCAAACCCCTGAGGGTTTTCAAGGTCTTAGAACATAGCCAATCCTTCATGGCTTGAATCTTGTTGGGGTCCATGCGTACTCCATCACATACGACAATGTGTCTCAATTATTCAACCTCACTTTCCCCAAAAGAACACTTAGATTTTTTTACGAACAACTGATGGTACCATAACAATTAGAGTAGTTTGTCCATATGTTGAAGATGGGAATCCCAAGTGTGGCTCTAAATAAGAATGTCATCAAAGAAAACCAGAACAAAATTTCGAAGTTATGGCTTCAAGAGTTTATTCATGAGACTTTGGAAGGTAGATGGAACATTGCAAAGCCCAAAAGGAATTACCAAGAACTCATAATAGCCTTCATGAGTTCTGAAAGCGGTCTTCGGAATATCTACTTCCTTCATCTGATTATGGTGATAACCAGAGAAAAGATTAAATTTGGTGAAGAAACAAGCACCCTAGATCTCATCCAATAGATCATAAATGACAGGAATGGGAAACTTATCCTTAATGGTCAATTTATTAAGGGCGCAAAAATATGGGCACATGCAGAAAGAACCTTATTTCTTTAGGACCATTACAAAATGGGAGGATTATGGGCTGGTACTTGGGAGAATTACCCTGACTTCCAATAATTCCTACACTATTTTTTCTATTTCATTTTTTTGAGCAAAGGGGTACCTCTAGGGGCATACATTGGGGGGATGGCTGCCAAGAAGGAGAGGGATGTTGTGATCATGCTCACCCTGGGATGGAGGTAATTTTGTGGGTGTCTCAAAGACCAGGTGGTTCTTGTCCAAAATGAGTTGCAAGTTAGGATGGATTGTGGGGGATGATGTCTCTTGTACATGGATGTAATTAAATTTGGAAATCACCCCATGGTGACCTTTCTTCAGGAGTTTCTTCATTTTGCGAGAGATGATAATTTTTGGGGACCCAACATGCAATACGCAGAGGGTATAGGTTTGAGACTATTGACTAAAGCGCATATATAACTCTTGATAATCCACAATAATCGATCCCAAAGTGCGCAACCATTCAACACCCAAGACAATATCACAACCACCCATGGCAATGGAAAACATGTGAGTTTTCAGGGTATAATATTCCATTTGGAGTTTTAAATTCTCACAATGGCCCCCAAATTTTATTATACCACCATTATCTATTAGAATTTGAAATTTTGAAATTGGTTGAATAAAACAATTGACATCCTTGACAACCCTATGTGAATAAAATTATGGGTTCTGTTGTTATCAATCAATACTACTACCACCCGTTGTTTGATGTAGCCTTTGATATTTAAAGTCTGTGGAGAATAAATACCAGCAAGGGCATGGAGAGAGATGACAGGTTCTTATGGTTCCTCGGGAGGTGCAACGACTTCTGAGAGGGGTGGAGTGGGCTCAGTATCCTTTAGCTCAGGAGCCTCATCTTACGTTTGGTCCTCAGACCCATCAATCTGGAAGAACTTTTGTTCATGACATTTATGTCCTGGCGCATATTTGTCATCACAGCAATAACAAAGCCCTTGTTTCTGACGTTCTTCCATTTCTGCATGAGACACCTTTTGAACCTTCAAGGATTGAGTAGGAGCATTGGTATCCCCTAGACGAGGATGGTTGGGGACTGAAGAACGAAGGGGTTGTGCTTGAAGAATGGTCTCAGCTTCCAATGTTAATTTTCATGTCTGCAACCAAGTAATAGGATGATACATCCAAACATGAGCATGAATTGCCTCCTTTAAGCCACTTATGAAACACTCAAGATAGAATTCATTATATAAGCCCTTAGTTCTGATAACCAACTATTCAAATGTTGCGATGAAATCGATGACGAACCTTGTTTTTTTCATCTTGGTGAGGCACCCCAAATAATGAGATTCCCTATCAAAACATGCACAAACAACTTTGGTGAACATGTTCTAATTGGGATGTCTGGGATAGCATTTCTTATGCCACTGCCACAATTGTCAACGTTCTTGATCTAAGTACAAAATTCCTACATGGAGTTTGGTATCACATCCTAAATATCATGGAGGGAGAAGTAGCATTCCATTTGAGAGACCCACCCAGCTAGGTTAGATCCATCAAATTTATGCATCTCCACTTTTGGTAGCTTATTCCATAAGTTTGGAGGACCCCAAGGGGAGTGGGAATTATGAGTATTCTCATGATGATAAGAATGAGGGAATTCAGAGTGGTATTGTGGTTGCTTACCCTTGTCAAGCAATCCAAGGTTTTGGGAAATGACTTGCAGGTTTTTCTTTATGTCATCCTTGTCTTCAAAGCGCTTATTGAACTGGTTAAGGTCCCCCATAGCCCATTTGATCTCAGAGACCTCTCCAGATAGTTGGGTTACCTTAGGGTCCCATGCATCCCCAGTTTGAGAATGGGTAGTAGGTCCCATTATGGAGGCTTAAGGAGAGTGTTACCACAATGACCACCACGAGATAAAAATTTTGATGGGCTAGGTGTCAAATAAGGGTGTTGAGGAGGTCAGGTCCACAAAAAGGCTTAAAAAGGATACGTATCACTGTGACCAGGGAAAAAAGATGAAACCAATGGGATAGGTCTCAAATAATGGTGTAAGGGGGCCAGGTCCAAAAAAAGGATTAAAAATGATAGGTATCACTGCAATTCAGGAGAAAAGAGGAAGCCAATGGGATAGGTCTCAAATAAGGGTGTTGTGAGTCCCCAAATTTGTTTTTTACTCCTACGGAGTTATACTATGATACAAATAATTTTACAGTTTCAGAATGACCAAATTCTTAACAAGAAGAAAGATGTAGGAATTTCACAACCAGAATGCAGGAGGCTAGGTTGTGCGACAATGGATCTTGTCTGTGCTCTTTCTGTGTTCTTTTTTTGTTTTGTTTATTTCTCTAGGGTCATGGTTTGTTTTAGGATACCTACAAACAAGGGTTTTCCTTGTGTTATATCTCTATAATATTCATGTGGGGTCGATAGTAGTACTCAACCCAATATCTCAGGGCACCATATAAGGAGACTCGACCATACCCTTAGTCGTACTACCTGATTACCTAAGTACTAGAGAGTATCTTCCCGAGTGTTGTTCTCGGTGACACTATAGCAGTCAGGCAGTCGATCGATTGAGCTAGGTGGGTTCCAAGAGGCCTAGGGAAAGTTCGTGCACATGTGATGTTTGATGCATTACTACTCGAAGGGGTACCAATAAGGGTTACAAGGGTGGCCAAAAAATGTGTGCTTAAGTACCACTTGTATTTTCTATGTGTGCTTCCCCGACCATGGATTTTTGTGCTGAACAATATATCTCTATGGTTTATCGACGTCGAAACACGTCGCTACCCTGGAAAAAAAAATTCCCCCACACTTCTTGCCCAGGAAATTGCTCTGATACCACTTTGTGATATACCTGG
This sequence comes from Picea engelmannii, assembly GCA_009831015.1. Taxonomy (NCBI): domain Eukaryota; kingdom Viridiplantae; phylum Streptophyta; class Pinopsida; order Pinales; family Pinaceae; genus Picea; species Picea engelmannii. The sequence continues at coordinate 272,882 of ML781562.1, forward strand.
AACAATTAATAGAACAAGCAAATATACTACGCAAGTAATAGGAACATCAAATGTAGAGCAGAAATATAGAGCAGGAATATAATATTGATATCACATAAAGCTTAGTTCACTTGCCTCTTCAAGGGGGAAGCCTCCAAATGAGCAGAGCTCTCTTACAATAATCCTCAACAACATACAATGGAGAGATGCATTCTTTAAATATAGTTCACAACAAAAAATACCATGGGCCAATACCAAGGGTAAATACCACGGGACAATACCAAGGGCCAATACCATGGCTTATCCATAACTGATTATTAACTACTTGTGGTCTTGATAATAATGAGGGTTTACCACTTATTACAATGACAACTAACTAATGACTAACTACGAGGGGTTAGGGACGGATCCTAACATCCAACCTTGAATTTTTTGTGGTTTCAAACTTCTCCTTCTCTTTTCTTTTGTTCTTCTTCTTTTGTTCTTTTGTTTTTTCTTCTTCTTCTTTTTTCATCCTTTCTACTTCAACTTGCAATTTATGTCCCAATTCTTTCCGAGCCTTTTCTGCTTCAACCATCAATATTTGTTTCTCCTCTTTCTTTTTCTTGTATTCTTCTTCAAATTTCACTCTAAGTTCTTCTTCTTGTTTGAGCCTATCCTCTTCAACCTCATTATTCTCCTCTTCTTCATTTTTTTTTCAACATTTCATCTTCAACTAATTGTTGTTTTATTCTTTCCATTTGATCATATAAGGACATACTAGAGAAAGAAGCAAAATATTTATATTTAAGCTTTAGATGTGCCTCATCCCAATCAACGACATTCTCATATGGCATTTCGTTATTCCCACTCATGTGTATATGTCCAAGTGATGGATACCATTAGACTATGTTTGGCTACAAGGCCTAAGGAGTCATGCCTTTTAAATTGATCTTTAGGAAACCTTTATTCAAGTATGGCATTGGATTCCTACCTTGCTTGCTTTGAATTTAGAATATTATAATGCCCAATATACATATGATATGGGATAAAGGTATTCTTCCTTTCATCCTTAGATAATGATGCATTTAATCCTTGAAGAAATGTTTTGTAGGTTATCTCTTCTAATACAAGTTGCATTGGCACAAATTTAGGCAACAAATGTGAAGGGCTTGTTACACCATAGATCCTTAAATAAGTATAATCCTCTTGGATGTACCAACTTCCTATGATTTTAAGAAATCTCATTACCTCCTTACTAAGTTTGGGGTGTTAATCCCTAAACAAGGCCCCATGTTAAGTATAAAACCCCTTATTAAGCCCTAGATAATGAATTATTACATTTCTAGTGTTATATTAGTAGGTCGGATAGAACCCTTCATTGTACCCTTTCATTATAATTGTACCCTTATATATATATATACCAAGGATACCTAGAATTAGGATCATCTTATCTCATATTATACATTAAATATATTGTAAAAGGAGGTTTCCCCCTCGAAGTGGACTATTATTCATTGATATTTTATCATTCTCAAGGTGTCGGTTCATAACATTTGGTATCAGAGCAGCGATCCTAGGATTTTTCTGCTTCAAACGAGTCATCTTGGAATTTTGACTATAACTTTTTTCTAAGCCACTTCGGATAGAAAAATTTGGATGTTAATCAGGAGACATATCATAGTACGTCTAGTAAAAATTTAAATTTTTGTTTCGTTATACTTTCAAAGATATAGCCTACGTAAAATAGGGTTTTTGACTCATCTTGAAATCATTTTTAAAAAAGTCATATTGGAATTTTAGATATAACTTTTTTTCTGAGACGTTTCAGGTAGAAAAATTTTGTGGAGACTAAAGAGACATAGTTAATTATATCTACTCCAAATTGAAGGTTTTGGGTCGTTATATATTTTTATATATATATATATTGGAAGTTAGGGTTTGTGACTAGTCCTACAATTAGTCTCAAACGAGCCATATTTTTATTTTTGCTATAAAACTTTTTCGATGAAGTCTCAAACTATGAAATTTTTTGAATCCTAAGAAAACATATAGAGCTACATGTGGAAAAATTTTCATATTTTGAATTTTTACAATTTGTGAGATATATCTCATGGAAGTTGGGGTTGTTTACTAATCCTAAAATTATCCTTAAACAAAACATTTTGGTATTTTTTCTATAACATTTTATCAATGAAGGTTCAGACTGTGAAATTTTCAAGAGTTTAAGAAGTCATATCAGAGTACTACAAAACAAAATTTCAGACTCAAAAGGGCTCAAATTTCAGATATATATCAGGACAAAGTTCGACCATCCAAACATACTCCAAATTAGGGTTTGAAAGGTATGTAACTTACAATTGGCATAAATTTTAATTGGAAGATATATTTCTGGTGATTCAAAATTTGTGAAAAAAGAGGAAAGATAGGAGAATTTTTTTTTTCTCACATGGCTTCAAGGGTTCCCCCAAAATATACTTCATCAAATAAACCTTAAGAGAGATAAACCATGACTCAAGAAGAAAGAGAATAAATTTTTCACCGGATTGGAATGGTAGAAAAGAAGATGGATGAGGTAGAAAATAAGATGGATGAAAATAGGAAAGATGTGGAAAATAATATGGATGAAAATAGGAAACATATGGAAACTAAGATAGATGAAAATCATGAGTATATGGAAAAGAAGATGTTAGAATTGAAAAATTCCATGTCTTCCATGATCTTACACACTCTAGATGAGAGAATCTCTAAACAAGATATTAAAATGAAAGGAAATATGAAAATGTAGAGGAAATACAGATTGAGTCCTAGAATCATGATTATTCATCACTTCAAGATCCACATCATCAAGATTTCAATGCAACACCAAGGAACTACTTTATTCCAAAGATCGATATGAGGAAGTTTGATGGTAAAGATCCTATAACATGGATATTCCAGATGGAGAAATTATTTGATCTACACCAAGTGCCAAGATTACAAAAGGTACATATTATGTCCTTTTATTTAGAAAATGATCAATTTGTTTGGTATCAATGGATTTGTGAAAGAAAAAAACAATTATATTATCTCTTGGTCCCCATAGATGAATCGATATCACATTATTGTTGGGTTAATCTTCACTCGGTTATAGAGTCGTTGATTTGGTCATCGTTGGGTTTACTGTTAGTCGTTTATGAGCCTGTGGTATTGGGAAATCCATGGTATTTTCCTATGGTATTTGATGTGAGTATTTTCATGTCATTGCATGGTTATCTCCACACCATGCATATATTTGCATGGTTGTTTCCATGCCATACATTTCCATGCATGTCTTTGAATGGATATGTCCACTCCATGCATCTCTTCACATGACTATCTCCACTCAATGCATACCTTTGCATGGTTATTTCGAGGCCATGCATATCTTTGCATTGTAATCTAATTCTGGTAAAGGAATTACGGTTTTAATTGATGAATCATATTTAATGGTTTGACATACTCATTGTAAGAAGCCTCAAGTAGCCTCAAGTGGTCATTGTTACCCTGGTTTGGCCAGTTTGGCCAAGGTTATTAATAGATATCTATGGAGGTTTTGGTTCTCCTAATTAAGGGTTTCCAAGATAAATATTGGCTCTATGTTCATTCTTTATTGTTGTGTTATTTCTCTATCAGTTTTTAACATGGTATCAGTGTTGGTTAGACTTGGTCTCTCAAATGAGAGTGGCTTGATGTTGAGATCCATGCTTATGAAATTATTGGTAAAATGAGTGACAAGTGGAAGCTGAGAGATATGCACACAAATTGAATTGATGTTTCATGGGTTTACGAACCATGGTGAATGATACATGGAAATGGAGCATAGGTAGAATTGCATCGAAGATTAAGTACTCGGCAATGAGTGCTTTGGCTCATTGTTTTTGGAGAAAGTATGAATGTTGGTAAAGAAGTTAGTAGATGTTTCCTACATCATTTGCTCGGGCATACAATGCATTGATGTGGAGCATAGGCATAAGCGCAATGAGGATGAAGTACTCAGTGAATGCATTCTTTGGCTCACTATAATTATAGCAAGGAGGGATGTTGGTATATGCTTATTTCATCATTTGCTTGGGAATACAGTGGATCGACGTGGATCATAAACAAATGTGCATTAAGGAAGAAGTACTCGTTAAATGAGTGCTTTGGATCACTTTATTTGGAGCTAGGAGGGATGTTGGTAAAGAAGTTGGTAGATGCTTCTTGCATCTTGTGCTTGAGCATACATTGGTAAGATAAGGAGTTGGTGTATATAATTTTATTTCGAGCAAGAGGGATGCTTGCAATGAAATAGGTTGATGTTTCATAGCATCATGTGCTCAAGCATACAATTGTGATTATTTTTATGGAGTTGGATTTTATCACATGTAAAAGAGACTATGGTTGTAATACCTATTTAGGCATGTGTACCCTTGGTTTGATGGTTCACTGGGATCAAGACTAGACGTAGACCTAGGTGATAGGGGGTCATGTTGTATTCCCGATACTCGATTTATAAACTTTGAAGGGGGCATGTGTTTATCCCAAGTCAAGTTTAAAGGGGTGAATGTTGGGTTAATCTTGACTCGGTCACAAAGTCGTTGATTTGGCCATTATTGAGTTTAATATTAGTGGTTTATCATTCCATGGAATTGGGTAAACCATGGTATTTGTTGGGAATTGGGTGTAACTTGATACAAAGCAGATAAAAAAAATTGTAGATAATCTAAGAGGAAATAGTTTTTCAAAGGAAAAGGGTGGTGTCTAAAGACATTGTTACAACACTTAAGAACAATGCATTATGATTAGAACATCACAATGCATATTGGACATTTTGTACACACTAATGGTATCACCGCGATGATAATGACCCATCGAGTTTGCTATTTATAGCTTCAATATCTAACCAAATTCTTTAAAATTGGGAGGATTTTGTTCACATACAACCATTAGTGATTGGAGTTGACTCCGTCAAATCCACGCTATCAAGTTGGCTCGAAAAGGATGCTCAACCCAACCATTCATGCATCTAACTCATAGTCAATTCTTTGTTGGTCTATCCACCGACCGATTATCTTCAACTGTTGGTCGACTGTTGGATTGACGAACTTGTCGACTACTCGAATGACTAATGTAGATATTTGGTTGATTTCCTGACCAACTGTTTTCATATGTAGGTCAACCGCTCGACTAAATGATTCTAGGATAAGTGTAATGAACCATCAAAAACTGATGTTCCAATAACCCCCATCAACACATGACTTTGGAGATTCAGGAGGTGAAATTACGTCAGTAGGACACCCCCCCATAATTGCATCTTATTGAAGCCCTACAAGCATTGTATGGAGCTTGATCAATCTAGCTTCATATAAAGGCTTAGTAAGACATCATATACATGATCATCTGTTCTGCAATAGACAAGAGAGACAATGTTCTCATGAACCAACTGTCTCAAATTATATGAAAGGAGCTCAACATGCTTCATCTTATTGGCGGGAAACATGGTTGTCAACAACTTGAATTGAAATCTGATTGTCATAGTATATTGTATTCGAAATTTGAAGAGGAAATCCAAGTTCACCCAGAAGTTGGTGAATCTAGACTACCTTTGTACTTTCATAAACGACACCACGATACTCTACTTCTATAGTAAACAAGGAGACTACCTTATGTTTCTTGCACGACCAAACCAACGGTCCAACACTAAAGAAAAACACATAGCCAGAAGTGGACTTTTGATCATCTTTGTTTCCAACCCAGTTAGAGTCGATGAAGTTGACCAACGAATTTGAACTGCGACAATACTTGGTACCAAAATGAGTGGTACCCTTGAGGTAGAGAACAATTCATTTGACTTCTTTCTGGTGGATTTCTATGGGGTTTTGCATAAACTGAGGAACCACATTAACATCAAAGGAAATGTGAGGTCGACTATGAGTAAGATAAATGACATTGTTGACCATTTGTAGATAGAATGTAACATCGAATTTGGGGGTTTGACAAGTTTTGTTTAGATTTACTCCATATTGAAAGGGAGTATCATAGGGCTTACAATAAGCCATTTTAAAATGTGTCAAGGGATATATTACATATTTATATTGAGAAATAAAAAAACCATCAAACAATGATAATACTTGAATACCCAACAAATAATGTAGAGTACCAAGATCTATCATGTCAATGGAGTCAGAAATTTGTTTCTTCAATATAAGAATGAGATTGGTGTTATTGATAGTGATGGAAAGGTCATCAAAATATACAACAATCAATCAAAGTGTTTCCAATGGTATGGATTACATATAAGTTGTGATCAGATTCACGACATTTGAAACCAAGTCGAAGAAAGAAAATGTCGATCTTAGCATATCAAACTCTAGGAGCTTGCTTCAAACCATAGAGAGATTTCTTGAGTCAAAAAACCAGGTTAGAATCTATCACAAAACTGGGAGGATATTCCATGAAAAATTATTCAGATAGGTCACCATGAAGAAATTCACTCTTCACATCCATCTGATGGATCTGCCATCCAAATTGAGCAGTAAGAGAAAGAACCAGTCAAACAGATTTCATCTTTGCAACAAGGTCAAAGGTATTAGTGTATTCAATTCCTTCTTGTTGAGAAAATCCCTTCACAAGAAAGCGATCTTTATGAAGCTCAACAACACCTTCAGATGTAAATTTGGTCATGTAGACCCATCAACACTTTACAATGTTATTTCCTTGTGGTTGGTGAACTAATTCCCAAGAGTGATTCTTTGACAAAGAATCCAGTTCTACCTACATAGCCTGCTTTCATTCAGGTTGACCTCGGGTATCTGAGTAGGTAAAAATATTAGAAGTTTCAAGTACATAAGTCATCAATGTAATGCTAACATGTTTTTTTGATATCGAGTGTGTCGTCCTGAAGAAATATCATTGGTATCAGGTCCAACAACTTCAATGATCTTGGTATCCCATCTGGGTAGACAAGAAATGGGTGAACGATTGTTCATTGCAGAGGATCGATTAGAAGTTGAAACAATTTGATTCGATGAAGATGGTAGACCAGTTGAAACATATATTGATGGACCAATCGACTCACGGGTTGATTTTCTAGTTAAAACATGAAAAGAGTTCGACTATCCAGTCAAGGAACTGAAAAATGAAACAGGAGAACTAGATTCAGAGAAAACATCGAGGTGATCATCCTATAGCAATCTCAAGGAGGCATTCAACAACTTGAGCTAGAAGACTTTTCATAAAACCATACATTTCATCGAATAATGTTTTTCCATTTGACTGGATCAAACAATTGATAGGCTTTATACTCTTTAGAGTTCCCATCATGATGCAAACATGACTCTTTGCATCCAACTTATTTCTACAATCATCAGAATTATGATCCTAGGAAACACATCAAAACACATGGAGGTGGTCGACTGAGGGCTTCCTTGCACATCGTTGTTTGACTAGAGTAAACAAAGGAACAATGTGAGTCAAGAAATGATTGGGCATATATTTTTCACAATATACTACTTCAACCTAGAAGCGAGGAGGCAAATATTTAGCTAGCAAAAGACATCTAGCCATTTCGACTAACATCAAATTCTTGCATTCTGCAACACCATTCTATTGAGGTGTATGAGGAACCGACCACTTCTAGACAATACCAAATCGAACTAGGGATTATTTAAAAGGTGGATTGACATACTCACCACCATTTTTTGATCTCAAACACTTGATAGGTCGGCCACTTTTCTTTTCAAAAAAAGCTCTAAATTCTTTGAACTTTCGAAAGACAATATTCATATTCTTTAGAAAGTAAATTGAAGTGATACAAGAGATATCATCAATGAAAGTCAAGATATACCTTGCACCTGCTAGGGAAGGTAGATTGATGCAGTAGAGATCACTGTGAACCAACTCTAGGAGCTTCTTTGCTCACCATGATTTTCCAGAGTCAAAGGGTTCCTGATGATGCTTTCCAAGCATGTATCCTTTATAAACTCCTTTAGGGGGAAATAATTTAGGTAAACCAAAAATCATTTTTTGAGTTTCCATCAACTTCAGACTTCAAAAATTCAAGTGTTTGAGTCGTTCATTCCAAGTTCGAATTCGATCGTCAATGTGAACAACAAGAGAAGTCGGTTCAGAGTCGGGTCGAGTCATGTCACAAAATTTATACAAATTTTGCTTTGGGTCGAGAAACCCTTCGGTAAAAATCTATCGACCTTTCTTCAAATCTCGAACAAAGAACCAATCTGAATAAAAATCCAAAATATTACATGTCTTTGTTAGCTAAGAAACAAATAAAATATTGGCACTGACGTTTGGTACATGATATACACCAACAATTATCCCATATTGATAGTAAACATGACCCTAACCATCAATATCAAGAGAAAAATCATCATCAACATAAATCTTCCTATTCTTAGCTTCATTTAAGGAGGTGAACAAGGAAGCGTCCTTAACCATATGATGGGTGCACCTAGAGTCGACTACCCATTATTTCTGCACATAATGAGATATCAAGGCTTGAGAATTTTAGACTTGGAAGGTGAAATTATCAACAGGTCGGTGAACAACAGACATGTCTCCTTCAAGGCGTCTAACCTTCTCTTCTAAATTGTCTCGCTTCTAATAGTAGATCTTCTCCACATGTCCAGTCTTTCCACAATACTAACATGTCTTCTTATTTCAACTTTGATGGGGTGCATCTGTCTTCCCTTTAGGTTTCTTTTCAAGGCTTCTAGGTATCTATATAGGGGTATCAAACCATCCTCTTTATTTATGATTTTACTTTCCCTTTCCCTTGAGCAAGTGGGATTTATGTTTACCACCAATATTTCCTTCAACAAGCAATCTATGTTGATCAATTATCAAAAGGACACATAAATATTCAAATGTGTAATCCTTACCATCTTCCCTAAAATTGAGAGAATCTTGTCCACATATAACCGTAGGTGATTGGAGTTGACTCCGTCAAATCCATGCTATCAAGTCGGATTGACAAGGATGCTTGACCCGATCGTTCATGCGTCCAACTCGTATTTCATTGCTTGGTTGGTCGATCCACTGACCTAATTGTTTATATTTAGATTGGTCAAGATCCAAACAACAAGCTCACGAGGATATAAACCCCCCCGCGTTTTTATAGAGGTGGTACTCCTCTTTGGATGAAATGTTGAAAGATTATTTATATGGTTCTACAATAAATGAAAAGAGCGTATGCTAAAGAGAAATCCCAAAAGATCTCCCAACAAAGCTTTGTATATACAAATGTACAACCCTTATATGCAGTTATACAAATATACATCAGATCATTTTAAGAAAAGATAGGATAAAGTGTGTCAGTAGATATTTGTGTCTACAAGGTTTGGATTCTCCCTTCAACATCCATTCTTTCTTTCTTGTAAGATAATCTGAACTTGGAATCTACTATGACTTTTGCAAGATGAATAAATGGACAGGTCTTCAAAGAAGTTTAAATGATAAATTCATTAAAACTCAAAAACGATTTTGATAGGCAATACATTTGAAATTACATTATTTCAACTGAAGTCTGAGAAATCACTAATGTAATACCTTGGAATAGTTCTTTGCAGGAGGAATTTGTAAAAATATCTCAATATGACAAGTTCAATAATATTGCAAGATACCAGTTATAATAAAAATGCAGAATAGAAATAAAATGCTAGAAATGGCAGAATAATAGTAATATAACCAGCATAATCTCTACAATAACACAGAAATAATATGAGAACAACAACTGAAATAGCACTTTGATTCAGAAAGCAATGTTCACAGGCCTCTTTGAGGGGGCGACCTCCAGTCGAGCAACGCTCTATTACAATAATCTCCAAGCTAGGGTTTTCATACCCTTGACCCTTATTTATACTAAATATGTCTATTAAAAGAAGCATCTAGAGGAAGATCCTTCTAGAAGCGGAAGCTTCTATTAGGTTTTCTTACATCCGCCTTATTCTATTTTATTGAAAGGCCTTATTAATATTGACCTTTATTACATGTGAATACATTGATCTACCTATGTGCGGGTTAGGACCTTAACATGTCCACCCCCTTAAAAACAGCCTTGTCCTCAAGGCTTGAGATGAGGAAACTGCTGCAGAATGGTAGCTGGTTCCCAAGTGGCATCTGCTGGAGTCATATCTTTCCACTGTACTAGCACTTCCTTGATGGTTCTCTGACGCAGGCGATGCTCACGCTGGTCCAAAACTGCTTCTGGCTGTAGCCGAATGGATACTTCTTCAGCTAACTCTGGAAGGTTGGTTTGAATTTGGCACCTGGTTCCAATCACCTTCTTCAAGCATGAAACATGAAAAACAGGATGTAGCTTCGATCGACTGGGCAGAGCTAACTGATATGCGGCTTGTCCCACACGCTTGAGAACTGTGTAAGGGCCATAAAATTTAGGCGCTAGCTTCTGACAATGCTCGGGCTTAAGGGAAGTTTGCTTATATGGTTGCAGTCTCATAAACACCTGATCCCCTTCTACAAATTGACGTTCAGAGTGACCTTGATCTGCATGCTGCTTCATTTGATTATGTGCCATGACCAAGTTCTCTTTAAGGGTATGAAGGATATCCTCTCGGACTGTAAGTGTTTGGTCAACCGCATGGACCTTCGAGGTACCCGGTAAGTATGAGAGAACTGAAGGTGGCTTCTGTCCATATACCACTTCAAAAGGAGTCATGCGAGTGGTTGTATGGAATGTAGTGTTGTACCACCATTCGGCTAGGGGTAACCATTGAGCCCACTGGTATTGTTTTTCAGAGGCAAAGCACCTCATATGTTTCCAAACACTTGTTGACAACTTCCGTTTGACCATCCGTCTGGGGATGATAAGCTGAGCTAAGATGCAATTGTGTGCCTTGTAGCTTAAATAGTTCTTACCAAAAATTGCTTGTGAAAGTTGGGTCACGATCAGAAACAATAGAGTGCGACATGCCATGAAGCTTGAAGACCTGGTCCATGAAAATTTGAGCCACTATGGATGCAATAAATGGGTGGTGAAGAGCGCAAAAATGATCATACTTGGAAAGGCAATCCACCACCACCATTATGACTGATTTATTCCCCGATTTGGGTAAGCCTGTAATAAAGTCCATAGAGATATCCTTCCAAATAGCAAGGGGAATCAGAAGTGGTTGGAGGGTGCCTGGAGATTTGACTGTTTCTCCCTTGTTGCATTGACACACCTCACATTCAGTGACAAACTTACAGATGTCCTGTTTCATACCATCCCAGAAAAAAGAACGTTTGACCCGGTCATATGTTTTGGTGAACCCTGAGTGCCCCGCTGTGGGTGTAGCATGAAGCTCAGAAAATACCATGGATTTGAGCTTGGATTATTTACTTAAATACAAGTGGCCTTTGTATCGAAGCTCGTCCTGGAGCCAGGAGTACCCTGGGGGAGCCAGAGCCTTGTTCTGCAGTTGTTGGATCAGATGCGAACTTTTGGGATCTTGAAGCCATTCCTGGCGCACAACTTGGAGCCAATCTGGTACAATGAAGGAAAGAGAAAAAAGGGATCCTTCATCTTCATATTTCCAGGACAATGCATCCGCCATGAAATTGTCTTTTCCCTTCTTGTAGATGATCTCATAATCATATCCAAAGAGCTTAGTCACCCATTTTTGTTGCTTCTGGGAGGAAATGCGTTGTTCCAGAAAGTACCTGAGGCTTTGATGGTCGGTCTTAATTTGGAAGTGTTTCCCCAAGAGATAAGGATGCCACAACTCAACGACATGCAGAATCGCCAACATTTCCTTTTCATAAATGGGTTTTCCCATATTCCTTTCAGACAGTTGCTTGCTGGTGAAGGCCAAAGGTCGACCCTCTTGCATAAGGACAATGCTGATTCCTTTCCCTGAGGTGTCACATTCCAACACAAAGGTCTTTGTGAAATCGGGAAGGGCCAGAACCGGAGTGGTGCACATGGTCATCTTCAAGGTTTGAAAAGCTTGAGCAACGGCTGGAGTCCAAGTGAAAGAGTTATTTTTGAGGAGAGTCGTGAGAGGTGCTACAATCTTTCTGTAGTTCTTAACAAACTTGAGATAATACCCTGTTAGGCCCAAAAATCCACGCAAGATTTTGAGAGTCTTTGGGTGCGGCCAATATTGCATAGAATTAATCTTTTTTGGGTCCACCCTGATGCCATCCTTTCCCACCAGATGACCCAAGTATTCTACTTCTGAGGCACCAAAAGCACATTTGGATTGTTTCAAGAAAAGTTGGTGCTGAGAGAGTAGTCGAAGAACTTGATCCACATGAGTAAGATGGTCTGTCCAGGTTTTTCTATAGATGAGGATATCATCAAAGAAAACTAAGAAAAAATGATAGAGAAAAGGGTGGAAGACATGGTTCATGAGGCTCTGGAAGGTGGAGGGGGCGTTACACAAGTCAAAGGGCATGACCAAAAACTCATAGTGGCCCTCATGAGTGCGAAAGGTTGTCTTGGGAATGTCGGCCTCTTTCATACATATCTGGTGATAGCCTGAGCGAAGATTAAGTTTGGTAAAGAATTGGGCACCACTCAATTCATCCAAGAGGTCATCAATGACAGGAATGGAAAATTTGTCTTTGATGGTTAGTTTGTTGAGAGCACGGAAGTCAGGACACATTCTCCAAGAACCTTATTTCTTCAGTACCATGACGACCAGAGACGAGTAAGGGATCGTACTAGGATGGATGACGCCTGCAGTAAGGAGTTCCTGGACCATTTTCTCAATTTCATTTTTTTGTGCAAAGGGGTGGCGATATGGACGGATATTGGGGGGAAGGCTTCCTAGGACAAGGGGAATGGAATGATCATGAACACCGCAGGAAGGAGGGAGTCCTTGGGGAGTGTAAAATATCGTTTGATGTTTAGAAAGGAGGGCTTGGAGGTCTTGGGGCATTGGGGGTGTCTCTGTGGCTTGTATGGCGTGGAGTTGGGCAATGACACCAGAATGACCTTTTTTTAGCATATTTTCCATGCGATGAGAACTGATGACCTCAGGTGAACCAGCAGTGATGCCTTGGAATTTATATTGGTGGCCTTCTTGGTCGAATTGCATGGTTAAGTTCTGAAAATCCATGAGAATGGGACCCAAAGTCCTTAGCCAGTTTGCACCCAACACAATGTCGCAACCGCCCATGTCAATAGCAAACATATGGGATTTTAGGTGGTAGTCACCGATTTGGAGACACACATTTTCACAGCGCCTGCCACATTTCATAGAACTACCATTGGCAATAATGATTTGGAAATTGTTGACAGCATGGATGTAGCAATGGGTTTCTTGGGCAATGCGGCGATGAATAAAATTGTGAGTGTTGCCACTATCAACCAGAATGATGACCTTTCAGTGCTTGAGGTAACCGATTAACTTGAGGGTTTGGGGGGCAGAGAAGTCAGTGAGAGCATTGAGGGAAATGATCGGTTCCACTTCGGGAGGGTCGAAGGGAGGGTTTATGTCAGTGATTTCTGGTGACTCGGGCACAAGGGAAGTTTCAACATCCTCTTCCGGAATATCCTCAGAGATGGCCATAAAAAGATTTTGTTCCTTACATTTGTGGCCCAGGAAATATTTGTCGTCACAATTATAACAGAGGCCTCTGAGTTGGCATTCATCCATTTCAGCCCTGGTCAATTTTTGGATCTTTAATTGGGTGGAGGGAGTAGTGGAGTTTACTGGTTTGGGGCGAGGGATAAAGGAAGGATTACGATTTTGAGAGGAAACAATTTGTTGTGCTTCTTTAGCTTGTTTAGTAGCCTCCACCCAAGTCACAGGTCAAGCCATGAGGACATGGGCCTGAATCTTCTCCTTGAGGCCACTGATAAAACACTCTCGAAAGAAAGCATCAGTCATTCCCTCTGTTCGAAAAGTCAGGCGGTCAAATGCAGCTATGAAGTCTTCTACTGTTCCTGATTATTTCAATTTTGTCAAACAAACCAAATGGTTGGTGTCAGTGTCAAAGCATTCATAAAGCTCAGTCACAAATTGGGTCCAAGCAATATACCCTTGACGGGAAGTTTTTCTCCATTGCCACCATTGCCAGCGTTCTTGATCTAGATGGAGAACACCATACCGGAGTTTGGCCAAGTCATCTGTAATGTTGTAGAGAGAGAAATAATGTTCCATTTGGGTGACCCAACCAGTGGGGTTTGAGCCATCAAATTTGGTTACATCCACCCGTCGAAGGCGTATGTCCTGTTGAAAGTGATGGGGCTGAAAGGTATGGGAATGAGAAGAAGTTTCACCTTCAGTCTTTGTATGTGCGTCAGGAAAAGGGTCATCGGTAGGGATCTTGAGTTTGGTGCAGAGTGATGCAAAGACAGATTCAAGCTGGGTGGTCAGTTCTTGTTTGACTTCTGCCATTGTGGACTGCACAGATACATTTATGGTGGTATTGATGGAAGTATCATGGGAGGCAATAGTAGCACTGAGTTGTTGCACTTCTTGTTGGGTCTTGAGGAAACAAGATTGCAAGGTGTTGAAGCGAGACTCCAGTTCTTAGCTACGGGTATGGGTGAACTGAAAAGGGAGTGGGAGGGGTTAGAAATTTTTGCAGAAAAATGATATGGATGAATGTGATAAGGGAGAAGAGATGAATCTAATGGAATAGGTCTCAAATAATGGTGAAATTTTTTCTTTATTTTTCCTTTTTTTTTTCTTTTTTTTTTCTATAGCTGCGAAGTTATATTTCGATATGAAGAATGTTGCAGTGTTGAAATCCCCAAATTATTAACCAGAAAGAAATGTGTATTTACTTGGAAACCCGAACACAATTGTGCGGCAATAGATCTGGCCGGTTTAATTTGTTTATGTTTATGTTCCCCAAGGGTTAGGTATTCAAGGGTTCTACAGACAAGGGTTTGCCCTGTGCTATAGCTCTCTGATATATGTGTGGGGTCCAACAGTAGTACTCGACCCAATAT
>ML781562.1:306185-329115 GCA_009831015.1 Picea engelmannii
CCAGGTGAACTAGTAGGAGACTAAGGGCTCTAAGGAATAAGGCCCCCACCTTATTGCGTGCCCCTTAGAATCATCGTGAGCGACTGTCGCAGTCGGCCCTCACGGCATCGTGGGTCCTCTCGAACTAGGTAATCGTTAACCTATAGTTCGAGCCACGGCGGGAGTGCTAGCAGGCGATGGCAGGGCTGTTATCCACCCCTCTCCCTCAACCTCTCTGCAATCGTGTGTGGCCCCTTTACTCCATATGTGAGTCAAGTCGGCAAGCTATCGTCAGCCTGCATCACCAATAATCATGTAAGAAATGTCAACATCAAATCATCAAATCAAATGAAACATCATAATAAACATATCAACCCAAAAGCACACTCCCTGACTCAGTCCAGAGTCCAAGGGGGTTCTACCGATGCCTCTGCATCCTCAAGGTCAAAAACCCTACACACTCAATAAAACTGAGTCAATAGCACCTGTCTACATCAAATAATAACACATCATGTCATCTGTCAATCACATTATAATCATATATAAAAGGTCTAACACCAAAAAGGGTCCAGATCACTTACGAGCAAGTGTCCTCAAATAATAAGTGTTCTTAGTGCGCCAGAGCGGGATGTTACAATACCCACCTGGAGGTTGACTGTGAGTTGGTGACCTTAGTTGCCATAATATTTAGGATCTTTACATAAGGTGACAGTGAAGGCGAGTCTTCACTGTACCTAGGTCAAACGTTGGTAAAACTCACTCGGGATCCTTCTAGGGTCACTTGTGGCTCTCGTTGTAAGGGTACTTGCGCCAGGGTGTAAGTCCGTTAAGTAGGTCTCCAATGTAACTGATCCACCCGCTCATCCAAACCCCTTCTCATGTGTTCCCACGATGTTGGATTTCATCACCAACTAGTATGTTCATTGTGAGAAGTTATTGGTTTGTTTGGTTTACTTCCTACATTTTCTAGCACGTGATGTTTGTTTTCTTAGTTGACCTTAGGGTTGAGTCTGTATGTATGGCATCATTCCCTGGTTATACCAACGAAGGAATCCCTTTTCTAGGGATATTGTTTTTTTCTCCTTCTGCGAGACACGTTGGTCCACCTTACATTGCAACTTTGACTCTTCTCAGTCTCATGATTTGGTTATCAGTTTGGTTGTTTTCCACTCCAGTGAACTTCAATACTCCTAGTGCTTCATATGTAAACACTCCACCCCTGGATCATCAACTGCATGTTGATCCTCCGCCTTCTTCTCCCATAGGGTCTTATTCCCATTCTTCCTCTTTTCCTAGTGAAATATCTACAACTAATAATCGGATGGACAATAAGAAGATGAAACAAAAGATTAAGAAGAAGCAAAAAAAGAAAGAAGGAATGCTTCCAACCACTATAGGACATGTTGGAAGTGATCATCCAACCTATGGGAATTATACTGGGAGTGTTGATGGTTTTGTCGCCTCTAAAAATCACAATCCAAAATTCCCTTACAGGATTTGCAAGGGAGATCATTTTCTCAAGGATTTCCATGATATTCCCAAGGTCGTAGAAGTGTGGTCTCAGGTTTCTTCTCAACACGTGCCATCAACCGCTGCAGGTCATGTTGGTGATGACACATCGACTAGTAATCAGGTTGGAAATATGAAGGGTATAGTCAAATTTTGTTGCTTATTATGTAAGTAGATGCACCTTTAGGGATCCTTCCTCAGTTTCATGTTACTTTGGGGGAAAAATGGTCTACATCGATGAGATGGTAGTCCACAACCTCTTGAAATTTAATTTTCTCCTCGACCGAGACTATGTTTACACCATGCAAACTTTTATGTTCACACTCTTTTGAGTGATGTGTTTCCCTCAAAATGGAAGCATGATGACCATAGACCAGCTTTCATTCATTGGCCCTCATATAATGGCCAACCATCTGACTTCTCTTAATGATCCTTATATTCCAGCATCATCTACCTCGTCGCAGGTCAATTATGTGGAAACTTGTCCCATGCATTCAACTTTGAAAGAGGAGGAATCTCTCCCTTCTTCTGACTTAGATTTGGTAGTTTACATGGTGATCTCTTCGATATGGATTTTAGAGCTTGATCTCCCTACCCCTATCGCGCCCCTCAACATGTATTCCTTCCAGAGTGTTGTTCTTCCATCTTGTGAAGATCTCTTGGAAGCCATGATCGAGGTTTATCCCTTGACATGTATTCCTTCCAGAGTATTATCCTCTTGGAATCCATGATCAAGATGATAGCTACGAGCATGGTTCCCATTTATGTGTCAAGCTCATTAAAAAATGAAACAGAGGTCTGGGGATCCAACCCAACAAAGAGCATAGTTTATTTTTTATTTCAAGCTTGTTAAAAAATGAAACAATCGCCTCTCTCATTGAGTTGAGTCTTTCATTATAACTCATAGATGAACAATCATTCCATCCACTTTGGTGAGTTGATCCTTTTTATTCCTCCTTATCTGGTGAACATTTTTCCTATTAGTAACCATGAGTCTATTGGGTATAGAAATTGGCAATAGGATAAGATTCAATCGATGAAACGAAGCTTGGGGGGGCATGTCTCCAGCCTTTGATCATCATTCTGGAGTTAGGCCACAAGCTTCTCAAGCTGGGGGAAAAGTACAAACCACCCACCTTTGTACTTTACATTGGAAAGTGTCGAGCACAATTAGTTTTTGGTTTTAAGTTCATTAAAACAATGAAACCAGTTCTAACCATAGTTTTCCTAGTTTCAAGCTCGCAAAAAAATGAAAACTACCCAAATATAGTTTTACTTTGTTTCAATATTGTGTAAAAATGAAACCAATCTTGAGCTTAGTCTTTTTTCTTTCTCATGCTCATGAATACATGAGAATAAGTTATCGATCTTAGCCTTTGTTCTTTCTCGTGCTTGTAAATACATGAGAATAAGTGATCGAGCTCAGTCTTTATTCTTTCTCGTGCTCATTAATACATGAGACTAGGTTACCGAGTATACTTTTATCTTGTTTTTGGACTCGTAAAATCTATATGAAAAAGGAACTCTTTGGAGTCTCCTTTAAGCTCTTTTCAAACTCTCTAAATGTGAAAAGATTGTTGAGTGAACTTGTTTCCTTTCACACTCATTAAAAGGTTAGAAAGGGTGTCTTTCGAGTGATAATTTACCCATTTTTTGGCCTCGATAGACTAATTATGAAAAATGAATACTCTAGTCAAGCATGATTAGAAGAGTTCTCCTAGGTATTGTTTTATACTTTTCCGGACCCTGGGAACTAATTTTACGAAAAAGTCCATTGTGGAGTCTTCTTTACAACTTTTTTAGACTCTTTAAACATGAAAATACCATCGTGTTTGTCTTATTTGGACTCGTAAAACAAAACATTGAAGGACCCATCATGGGACCAAACCACTCCTTCTTTAGGTTCGTTAAAAATATGTCGAGGGACTAATCACTAGCTGAGCTATATCGAGCATCTGTTATTCTCCTCAAGCTCGTAAAACTAGAAAGAGGTACTCGACGATCATGGTGGGGAATTTTTACAGGGTTTTTCTGTCTTTTTATCTTCATTATCTGGCAACAATTACTACTTTGAGTCGCCCTTGAACAATGCACATGTTCTATCATCATATATAACAGTTGAGTCATCCATTCTCTCTCATTCATCACCATTTCCATTGTCCATTGTGTTCCATTGATAGGCCCATTGCCAATTCTATGGTCTTCATATGATTTAATTTTGTCGAGTCAAGTTATTTATTGTGCATACATGTTCAAGGGAAGTTTCCCTGTGTCGACCACCTACAGTCTTCTTTTGTCTCTTTCTCCCAGCCATCCCTGTGTCAGTTGTGCTCTATTATTATGATAGTCACACCATCTATATTTACATGTTTCGTGTCGATTGATGGGGGATAGATCAAGGCCCTCCTTAGACAGATTTCACCCTGTTGACTCCAGCTCATTATCCAGGATTAAAATCTAGAAACCCATTATTACCCTGGGACTTGCATACATCAATGGCAGGTCTCCATGCATTTCAACAGTGGGTTTACATTATTGGCTCTTGTCAAATGAATCTATGAGTGTTCGGCGTCAAATCCCACATTCACACTTTGTAGATTGTACTAGGTATCTTGGGTTCCATCATCATCATCGGTGGATTCCCTCGCGTATGTTAAGGATATACATTAATGACTGGTAATTAGACGGTTTCTACCATGCTCGATTTCAACTCATTTATTCGCATGTTGTAGATTCATACCATTTGGATCAAGGATGAAGACCTTGGGATAAGATCGCACTCTTGTTAGATGATACTCTTTCCCAAGCTGCAATGGAGAATATTCATGAGCACTTCATGGATTGCTCAGTTATTAAGTTATCTCATTGATTTGTATGATGTGACATAGATCCACATTTGTACTTGGTCATGGCTATTATTTCACTTGCGTCTTGCATGGATCGACAATGTATTTTTTGTGGCTATGATCGAGTCATGATTGGTTCTTGATGGATCCACTGTGTAATTTGTTGTGGCCATCATCCCATCAATCGTGTCATGCATGGATCCACAATGTATTTATGGAAGCTATGCTCTTGTATTTATTACCGAGCATGGTTATGCTCATCTTAGGGATGTTTTTCTGCAAGACTGGTGATGCTCTTCTCCAAACTTCTTTTCCCAAATCTCAGCGACTTGATTTATAAAGTGTTTTGACCATCATACACCTCTTTTGACCTCACACTTTAGGGGGCATCTCTTATAGATTTATTTTCCACCTATTCATTAGTTCATTATCACCTAAATATCACATAATCACTAGGTTATTATCCCCTAGAAACCTCTCATTTTAACCCTTAAAACCTACCACTTTTTCCCTGAGTTTCTAGCCAATTTCCCACCCAGTCTCCCTTTTCCTTCACTGAGGGTGTGACCTATTAAGTTTCTTTCTTAAGTTGTTATTATTAATATTCATTATAACAACAACATAATAGGGATCTTACTGAAAGAAACAAGATCACAGAGTATAAAATCATTTATCTTGGGAAACCCTAAAGGGGAAGAAAACCCAGCAAAATTTCTTTAATATAGATTCAATAACCAAGTACAGTACCAAAATAACTCTCTCTCTACAAGAGACAAACTACCATGATGCTAGACCAGAAAATAATCAAAGAACCATATCCAATCCAATGCCAAGACAATAAACCAAACACTAGAGAATATCCTCTCCCAAGCAATGTGCCGCTCTCTCTTCCTTCTTCCGACAACTGGTAACTGCAACTTTCTTCAATACTTGTGCACTAGATGAGTGAGATGAGTGAGTGAACAAATGAGGCGTTGGATTCCTTTATTTATACAAACTGGCAAGCACTGAAAGGAGGTGTCTCTTCACTGGCAGGGCCGATTTCTCTTTCTGGGTAGTTAGAACCACTTTAATTTGCCTGGGGGATGACTTCTTAATTTGCATATTACATTTAGTATTTGGCCAATACGAAAAAGGGGATAAGAATATTCTTTGCAGTTACACAATATTTCAACACTCCCTCTTAACAAGAAGGATATTCTTTATCTTTTGACAAGTCACTGGATGTCATCATCAACTGAACAATATCATCTGGGAAACATCATCAACTGGATAATCATCATCAACTGGACAACATCATCAACTGGGAAACATCATCAACTGGGTAACATCATCAACTGGGTAACAGGAGGCGTCAATATAGTTCACTTGGTCATATGGCATCACGATCACTGACTAGTTCTCCATGAATCCATATTAAAGAAGTTTTGTTCTCTTTGGAAACTGACTAAGCCTTGATATAACCCTTTGGAAATTGACTAAGACTTGTGTCTTTCAACACTTCCATCTGATGCATACTTAGTTCTATACGCCCATTTACATCTGACAAGTTTTCTTCCTTTCGGAAGAGGTACAAGATCCAAACAATTGTTTTCCATTAAAGAGTGATACTCTTCATTGATTATTGTCTCCCCATCTAGATGACCTCAAGGTTCTACATTTTTTTATGGATCATGAGTCTCTACAACTTGAGCCAAAAGAGAAGAGGCTCACTGGAACTATGAATGTGTTCAACATTTATTTGAAGGATCACTGGAAAGATCACCAGTTTATTCTCGAGTTGAATGGACCCATGTATGTATGTTAGTTTAGGACCCTTGTTTTTCTTGTTGTTGTAGTGAGGATGTTGCTTCTTGGGTTTCTTGTATTTATCTTTTTATTGGGCTACTAAGGCTTTGTTAGATGTACCTGCATTGTTGATCATTCCAATTTACACAAGATTATCTTGATATCGAATAAGAGAATCACAAAAAGACTCAAGAGAGGGATTTTGGTAAGCACTCCCTAGAGCTTCTCTATTGGCATAAAAGGTAGATACAAACACATAATATACACTACCAAGATTAGAAAGAATACTATATATGCATTGGTATTCCTTTAGATATATTTTGCAGTCTGTACATAAAAGTATAAGTGTTTTGGAGTTTTATAAATAGTCTTCAATGAAAGGAAAATAATTGGGATTGAAATTCGTTAAGTGATTTTCTAACTAGTGGACGTGAATAATAGTGTGTTTATCAAACACAAGTTCAAGACTTTCCTAGGCTTTATCTGGGCCATCAATTCTTTGAAGGTGAAACCTTAAATCAAGAGAGAATGACATTTTTATTAGTCCATGTATTTCGTCACTCTTATTAGTCCATTTGACTTTATTTTCATCATCAATGGTTTTTAGTTCTTTTCCCAAGGTAATCTGGTACAATTATTTACTTCTTAATACATCTTCCATATGGGATTTCCATGATAATTAGTTGGTACTGGTAAGGAAAAAATTCCTAGGAGAAGCCATATTAAATATGTAGATAATATGGATTTAAATTCTGAAACTTGGTCTGGATGGAAAGTTCTCGAAAAAATATTGTTTCAAAAAAAATGACATTGAAAACAAACTTCAAAAGTGAAATTTATTCCCTTTTAAAAAAAGGCATAAACCGTAACGAAAGAGCTACGCGGAAAGTATAAGTTGATCCACATTGTGATGCCCCTCCTTCACTAACTTTCTTA
This sequence comes from Picea engelmannii, assembly GCA_009831015.1. Classification (NCBI taxonomy): domain Eukaryota; kingdom Viridiplantae; phylum Streptophyta; class Pinopsida; order Pinales; family Pinaceae; genus Picea; species Picea engelmannii. The sequence goes on from ML781562.1 coordinate 313,244, forward strand.
ACCTCAATTTTACAAATAAGTTTCTTATGAAGTGATCTTTTTTTATAGAACAAGTGAGAATCGCTTTTACAATGAAGTTACTTTATAAATGAAAGTTGCATGCAAAACAAATAACTTAAAATAAAATGTTAAAGTTATTAATAGTGATTCACTTTTATAATTAAGTGAAATGCACTTTGCAATGAATGCATGAACTTTTTCAAAAAAAGTAAAAAAAATGAGACTTAAATTCAAGACCTCTTACTTGATAAAGTAACTTTTAACCTAGTGAGTTAGTGCAAAACACATTATAATATTAAGAAGACAGATTGTTGTTGTCGATGATGATGGTGATGATGATTTTGAAGATGGCCTTGGAGTGCGTGCTAAAAAACATATTTTCATGTGTTCACACAAAAAAAACTCTTCTCAACGACAATAAGGGTTAGATCTTGGTTAGCTTACCTAGAAAATGCAAGTTTTCTCTCTGTTTATGATTTACCAAGATCACACAAAGCATAGGGAAAAGATCATACATAGACAATAAAACCATTTCTTCTCTATTTCTGATTTACCAAGATTGCACAAAGCACAGGGAAAATATCATACATAGATCTAAAAGAGTAGCAACCTGGAAATAAAAAATAGAAAAGAAAAAAAAATGAAATATTATCTCTAAAAATTTAAAAAGACATATTCAGGCTTTATACTTTTGGATCTGAATAAAATCGTTGTATCTTGGGAAAAAAAAAAAAATTTGAGTGAAATGAAAATTGTTTATATCTAAGAGAAGCACTCCAGACACACTGAAACAATCCTCTCATCCCAAAAATGTACGAAAATAAAAAGCACTAGAGATGCAGAAACAGGGCTTCAAGATCTTGATCCACAACAGGGGAAATATTCAAATGCACTTTGATACCATGTTTGAAAACACATGTATTCCAACATAGACAAACACCTTCAGTAACCACTCACACAACTAGATCAAATATCAACACACCGATGTTTTTATGTTGTAAAACCCCTATGGGAAAACATTTGTGTCCCCAACCAACGCAACCACTTGGAGCAATTTATTAATGAAAAATAAAAAATATTATAGAGAGTTACAAGAGAGTTCTCACAATTGATCATCAAAAAATGATCCTCCATTCTCTTTAAATAGAGATCATGGACCAATCAGGTGTTAATCCATGGATCAATGTAATCGTTAAAATCGAGGAGAATATGATTTGTTGGATCACTCTATATCGGGAACATATGGTGACCATCAGATTACCTAAATACAAATTCATACTAATGCATACTAAAGAAACACACTTTTACCAAATAACACATTAGTGTAAAATGTGATGAGTAGATGCACAAAAGATCTAGCTAGCAGAAAAATGAACACAACTTACAAAAGTGAGAAGACGAGAGAAAAAAATAGAATTTTATTAACCATATTCCACACAAAAAGAGTGAATAATTTACAATATATATAGGATACGTGAGTAACTAATGCACTATAGTAGTGATCTAGAGAGATATAGACACCCACTGACAGACACTAGAGTGAACTGCCACCTAGTCTTAGTTAATTGATCCATGTAATCATCCGTTAACTGAGTTACATGTGTGGAAGTGAGAGAAATGCATGAAATTGTTCATGATAAAACTAAAGTTTCCATGCATGAGTGAATTCTACTAGTCTAACTAAGTGTAACTAACTATGAATATAAGAGGAACACCCTAAATTGTAGGGGAATATTCTCTAGATAGAATATTCTCATCTAAGGAAGTGTTCTCGACATTGGACTATCAAAAGTCTTAGGAAAATAATTCTAGGTGAGTGTGTAATATCTCCAACAACACCCCGGGGCACTATTAGGGTGTAAGTGATGAATGGGTCCCAACAACAGAGCCCATGTTAGGTACCCATTGCATAATGCATCTAAGAATGAAACATTGAAAAAATGAGGAAAGATGGAAAACCTCATGGGAACTCACCCCCCCCCCTTCCTCAAAGTACAATGCATCAAAAGATTAAATAAAAGGGCAATTGCTAGAAGCAATTGTGTCCTTCACTCCTAGGAGACCTTGCAAAAGTGCAAGCTTATACTCGGTGAATATTTTATTGAAGATGTAGATGTATGTACGGATTTGATGAAGTAGATGCACCAGTGATTTGTCTATAGATATATATTTTCTCTTATTGTACAGAGGAAGATCCAAATAAAGTTTGGATGAAACTTTGGAAATCGTGCGGCTATTTCCTGGAAAACACTGAAATTTTGTTGATTTTAAAATGCTCATAACTTCACTTCCTTTTTAACTCCGTTTTGGATGATGTTTTTTTTTTAAATTGGAAAATTTTTCGAGAGCAATTCAAATATCAAATTTTTTTCTTCAAATTCTTCTCAAACAATGACAAAATTGAATCTAGTGTGCCCAGCCCCCTTTTTATCTCTTGAGATGCATGTATGGTTCATGCATGTGGTTCATGAGATGCATGTATGGCGCATGCAAAAGTGGTTTCATGTGACGCCTGAAATGCATGGATGATATATTTCGTATGTTATTCAGAAAACATATATGAAATGGAGTAGACATCATCTTCAATGAATGGAACAAAAAGTTGTGCAGATACCTGTGTAGAAGGCTCTTCAAACTGAGAGGACTAATATTCCAATGACTTTTCTACTGGCTCTATCTTGTCAACCTTTTGCATGAAATCTTCCTTGTTCCTTAATAGAACCTCCAATATGGTCCATAATTCGTTTGGAGTTGAGTCTCGTGATTCATCATATACTTGGTGGAGAATTTTAGAAGAAATAGACAAGCAGATACATCCTATGGCCATATCTTGTCTATTAAGAAAGTCATTTTTCTCATTGGTGGAATCATGCTCCACTTTCATTTACATGGTTATTTGGTATAAGCATCTACTTATGAGAATAAGTATAATATTTTTCTTCCACTCCAAATAGTTATGAGGCGTGAGAACTATTGTCGATGAGTAAAACATAGATTCCATCTTTCATGTTGCTTTGTTCCAACTTCGATACCTGCAAAAGAGTGATGGTGACAATATTTTTTGGTGGCCTATGGACTCTCATACCATGTGAAATGTGGTGAGTACTTGCACAAGAGATCTAGTTATCAAAAGAATGAACAACGCTTGCAAAAGTGAGAAGACAAGATAAAAATTGGAGAGAAAAGAATAGAATTGTATTAATCATATTCCATACACAAAGAGTGAATAATTTACAATATATATAGGCTACATGAGTAACTAATGCACCATAGTAGTGATCTAGAGAGATCTAGACACTCACTTCCAGACATTGGAGTGAACTGCCACTAGTCCTAGTTAATTGATCCATGTAGTCATCAGTTAGCTGAGTTACATGTGTGGAAGGGAGAGAAACACATGCAATTGTTGGTGATAAAACCGAGGTTTTCATGCATGAGTTAATTCCACTAATATAACTAAGTGTAAATGACTCTGAACTGAAGAGGAGCACCCTAAATTGTAGGGGAATATTCTCTAGAGATAATATTCTCATCTAAAGAAGTGTTGTCAACATTGGACTATCAAACTTAGGAAACTAATTCTAGGTGAGTGTGTAATATCTCCAAAAAATAGACCAAGATAATCTTAACTAACTCCTAAGTTTCTAAATATCCTAACAATTTTCATTCATCTTTTGTATTTTTCTTTGTGTGTTTACCAAAACACTACTTGTTATTTATCTAGCACTCAATTCATTAAGTTGGTTCTCCAATTTGGACAGTTGGTTATGTATCTCGTTATTTTCTTCATGAGTCATGGATGAGATTTTTGGAGGTTTAATTGGTGATGTAATTTTTGGAGTACCCTTAGAATATGAAATAATAATAATACTACTATTTTTTCTCTTTATCACAAATTTTGAATCAACAAAAATAGATCTTCCAATCAAAAGTTATTGCAATTGTAAGTTACGTACCTTTAAAACCCTAATTTTGAAACCATTTTTCTGACCAATCTTTGTCCTAATTTATTTCTGAAATTTTGGCCCATATGAGTCTATAATTTTATCCTATAGTACTCTAATATGTCCTCTCTACAATGACATAGGTCTGACCAAAATTTTATGTGCCAACTAAAAGTTATGGTAACTTTCCCAAAACTTGTTGATTCTTGGAACTTTCTAGATAATGAACTTGTATGGAATGCCATGTGTCCAATATTTCATATCTAATTATGAAATTTTTACCTAAAATAATATTGCTTGTATTATTTCCATAGGAACTAGTTTCAATCAATTTGGATTTTCAAATATTCAGATATGTCACTTATAACAAGATCACTTGTTTGAGACTAGTTTTAGGACCAGTCAAATAATCCTAATTTCCATAGCCTATATCTCAGAAGGTGAAATGATTAAAAAACTAAAAATGTTATCATGAGTACTTAAGTATGTATCCTCGGGATCCTAAAAATTTCACAGTCTAAAACTTTTTTGAAAAACAATTATAGTGAAAATTTCAATATGACTCATTTGAAACTTATTTGAGGACTAGTCACAAGCCCTAACTTCCACATGCTATATCTAAAAAATTATAATGAACCAATACCTTTACCACTTGTAACTCAATATCTCATCTTAGTATCCTCAAAAAATTTCTATTTGAAACTTTCCAAAATAAAATTGTATCGAAATTTCCAATATGTCTCAATTAAAGGAGTGAAAACCTAGGATCATATGCTTTGACACAAAATGTTATGAACCAAACTAAAAATAGTCAAAAAATAATGATCCACTTTGATGGAAAAACCTCATTTTATATTATATCCAATGCACAAGACCATATGTTTATACAAATGAATCTCCTTTATTATAAATAGGAGAAGTGAGCATGATGTGACCTACCCTAAGATGACCTAACCATAACTAATAAACTAATAATAAAATAGTTTTAGGTCCTTAGGGGCCTTAACGGGCATGGTAAAGTGACACCAAATAAAGTATTGTGACATTTTTGTACTAGTGGAATATCCTATGCATATGAACTTGATCTCAAATCAGGATCTTATAAAATTCAATGCACAATGTTATAAAGCAAATAACCCAATGGACATAAATTAACACCAATTTCAATAATGATACTCCTAGAACAAGTGTTGAGTGAATAATAATAATATTCAAGAGGGAAACCTCTAATTGCAATATATCAAAATGCACAATATGAGATATTCAAATGGATCTCCATGATTTATAAATAGGGGATAAAGGGGACATTATGTATCCTACACACTTGGCCAACCTAACTGTAACTAATATAATAATAATGAATGTGGGTTAGGACCCTAACATAGTCCCCCCTTAAAAATATGTGTCCTAAATTTTTTTCATTGAGGGTGTTACTTCATGGATTACTCATTTTCCCATGTATATTCTTCTAGAGGCACATTCCCCATTTCATCTACCATTTTCCTCTAGTATCTTGCACTAGATAAAATCTTGCAACATTTGTGTACTAATGGAATATCCCACCCATCTAAACGCAATATTGAATAAGGATCTTGTAAAATTCAATGCACAATGTTATGAACCAAATAACCCAATGAACATAAATTAACACCAATTTCAATAATGACACTCCTAGTACAAGTGATGAGTGAATAATAAGCCTCTTCAAGAGGGAAACCTCCAATTGTAAGATATCAAAATGCACAATATGAGATACTATTCAAATGGATCTCCTTGATTTATAAATAGGGTATAAAGGGAACATTATGTATCCTACAGACTTGGTTGGCCTAACTATAACTAATATAATAATAATGAATGCAGATTAGAACCCTAACATAGTCCCTCCTTTAAAAATATGTATCCTGAAAGCTTGTTATTGAAGGTGTTTCTTCATGGATTACTGATCTTCCCATGTAGATTCTTCTAAAGTTGTATTCTTCCACTTTATTAGGTACTATATAATGGTTCTATTTTGAAAAGAAAGACATCATTGATTTATAGGTTCTTATGTTTCAAGAATCAATTTTCCTTCTTCATATAGTTTTGGAAGTTTAGTCTATATCAGAATAATTTTTCCAACAAAATTTTTTAAGCAAAAGACATGGAAAACCTTATAAATGTGTCAAGAAGAAAAATCTAACTCATAATCCATTTCTCCGATCTTACAAAGGGTCTTGTAGGGTTCATAAAATTTTGAGCTATTTTTTTATTCTTCTTTTGTTTGAGACTATATTTCTTATACAGTCGGAGCCACATATATACCCAATACCCCACCTCAAATTGTCTTTCATTGTGGTGTTCATATACTTGTTGCTTCATCATGTTCTAGGACATCTGAAAGTTTTCTTTAATTATTTGCAAAGTTTCTTGAGTCTTTCCAATATGTGAGTCTACTACCTATACTTTGGAATTTCTCTATAAATATGATGTGACATGAGGAGTTGGATATCCATAAATAGCTTGAAATGGAGACATATTACTATTTTTGTGCTAAGTTGTATTATACCACAATTATGCTACAGGAATCCACTTGACCCATTGAGATTGTTTATCTAAATGTTAGCAATTTCTTCACTCTTTCAGTTTGACCAACTATTTTTTAATAATATGTTAAATTCATGGATAATTTCGTTCATGTTATCTGCCATAGATTGTTCCAAAATTTTCTTTTGAATTTTGGATCTATGTCACTTATTATTACCTTAGAAAATCCATGAAGCCTATGAATTTATTTCATGAATTCCATAAAAATGTACATATTTTGTGAATCTATCCACAACCACAAAAATAGTATCCTTACCTTCTTAATGTGGTAATCCTCTTATGAAGTCCATTGATATCTCTTCTCATCTTTGATTATGTATGTGTAATAGTTTAAATAACTCTAGAGTCTTATATCTCCTTTATTTCTTTGGCACATTTGACATTCTCTTACAAAAGTTTGAATATCCTTCTTCATTCCTTCCCCAAAAAAAATTTGTTATCCTTTGATATGTTTTAAGAAACAATGAATGTCCTACCATTGCAGAGTTGTGAGCCTCCCTTAATATTTATTAGTTCAACTTTGATTGAGAGCATAAAATATTATGTCCTTGTAGAAAAGGGTGTCTCTCTTCTAATCCCATTGTTCTATATATTTCTTTCCTTCTTTTAGACATTGTATTTTCTATCTAATATTGTTGTCTTTTTTCCATTCATGGAAAGATTTTCCCAACCGCCTGGGAATGGTGGATGTAATAACATAGAAATAGATGGCTCTTCAATTATTTAGAGTGCATATGCTACAACAATATCCTTCCCTTTTTTGTATAGTATTTCAAAATCATACCCTTTCATTTTAGCTACCCATTTTTTTGTTATTTCGAAGATGACCTTTGTATTAGAAAATGAGCTAGATCACTAAATAAGAAAAACATAGATAGGGTTGAGTCACATAATCAATATCAAAGGAAGATACTCAAAATAACACAATATGATATGATCAATGAATAATGGTGGATCTGTTAAAATGGATTTCACCTCCTTATATACAATTTATCACTGAGAAAGTTATTTTTGTTGAAATCCCTACTCTGGCACCTATGTATCTTGTTCTCTAGTGATTTCCTTGTTGTAAATCAAATTAGCAGCTCAAAAAGAAACATACACTTGTTGGAATATTCAACTCAAATAAAGACAGCGGAAGCAATACTAAAAACCAAAATCTCATACACAATACACAAAGATATTATGCCAATAAACTAATTTTGTCATTTAAATAACTTCAAAGATTACAAGGGCTCTCGTCCCTGAGAAAATGGCCCACAGATAAATACAAAAAAACTTAGATAGAACCTGCAAACCCTAGCAACCTCTTGAATTGTTGTACGACCTTGTACTTTCATGCTTCCTGAGATGTACGTTCCTTTCCTTAAAATAACTTGTGTATACGTGCTTGTCTCCATTGAAACCTGTATACACAAACTCAAAGATTGTACGAAAACTTCGTATGGTGAAACCCTATTGTTGCAGCTCTAATATGTTAAAACCCACTTGTGATTGCCTCTGTCCTCTCTTCTCCCTAATATGATCTCTAGATGGAAGTCTTTCTCCACCTATCCAAGATCTCTTTAAATCATAGTCCATCATGATCCAACCCTTGAGAAAAAGTCATTTTTTGTTATCTCTGTGTGAAAATGTCTTCCTTCCTCACCCTAGTCTTGATTTTATAAGATTGAGTTATAACTAACCCTAATATCCAAAGTGATTGATGATTGAGATTACTCCTCACCTCACTTGAAATCAATGGATATTATTTAATTCACTAATGCTAATTAAAGAATTTCTTTAAATAATACTCAACTTACTAATAAAATCACTTTACTTTCATAATTCATTTAATTAAAGTAAATTATCAAGGTAGAAGGAGGTCTTGGATAGGTACTTTCACACAGGTCTAAGTTTCTAGATGTATGGAAGTCATCCAAAGATTTCTACCTTGAGACTTTACATTGATGAAAAAAATTATTAAAGTAAAGTGATTTTATTAGTGAGTTGAGTTTTATTTAAAGAAATGATTTAATTAGCATTAGTAAATTAAATAATAGCCATTGATCTCAAGTCAGGTGAGAAGTAATCTCAGTCGTCAATCACTTTGGAGATTAGGGTTAGGTCATAACTCAATATTATAAAAGCATGGAAAGGGTAAAGGATAAGTCACTTTCACACAGAGATACTGAAGGAATTTTTCTAGTGTGGAGTCATTCCATTAACTTTGGAGCAAAGAATGACTTTTTCTCAAGTGTTTGAGCCATGAAGGATTGTGAGTCAAGGGGATCAATCTTGGGAGAAAAGAAGGACTTTTGTTCACGATATTGGATAAAAAAGGACTGTGATTCAAGGAGATCTCAAATAGGTGGAGAAGGAATTCTATCTAGAGATCAGGTTAAGGAGAAGAGAGAACAAAGGCAGTTGTAAGTGGGTTTCAACAGATTGGAGCCACGACAGCAAGGTCATGTCATACAGAGTTTCTGTATAGTATTTGAGTGTGTGCATGTGGGTTTCAGTGAAGACGGGAACATATACATGAGTTTGATTAAGGAAAGGTGACTACATCTCGAGAAACATGAAAAATCGAGGTTGTACAACATATCAAGAGTTGTTGGGGCTTGCAAGTATTGTCTATAGTTTTATGTATTTCTCTGTGAGACATTTTCCCAAGTACGAGATCCCTTGTAAGATTTGAATTAATTTGAATGATAATATTAGTTGATGGGAGGAATATCTTTGTGCATTGTGTTTGAGATTTTGGTTTCCAGTGTTGCTTCCACTATCTTTATTTGAGTTGAATATTCCAATAAGTGTATGTTTTTTTGTGAATTGCTAATTTGACTTACAAAAAGGAAATCTCTAGATAAAAAGATACCTAGGTTCCAAAGTAGGGATTGCAACATGGTATTAGAGGGAGCCAATCTCAGGTTGCACAACAACAGATCTATTAGATCTGAGTGACCAAGAGATAGATCTAGTTTAGATATAGGGTTACATTAGCAGATCTATTAGACCAGGAGTGTCACGGTGGGTGTTTGAAGGACCAACTACAAATCCACTATCTTTTGTAGTAGATATATTAGATCTGTAGGAGATATTATCATATATATAAACCAGCAAACAAAAATCGAAGGACAAATTTATGGGAAACAATCGTACAGAGGTAAAAAATTGTTTTACAAGAGTACGAAGTTGTACACAAGTTGTAGTGGTAAAACTCATGTACATACATCAGTTCCAGTAAGTAAATTCACATACATAGGCAGGATTTAGTAGGAACATTCACATACATGATCGTACAAGTTGTATAGAGGCAGTTTCAGCAGTGAAATTCATTAAGTGCTTGAGCCACGAAGGATTGTGACTCAACAGGATCTCAGTAAGGGAGAAGAAACAATTTCATCCAGAGATCGTCTCAAGGGATAAAATAACTATTCGATTCAGTGACTCATAGAGAGAGAAGAGAAGGATTTTTGCTCAAAGAGATCTCAACAAGGGTGAATAAGGACTTTCACCTAGAAATCTTATCGGTCCAGATGAGGAGGTAGCAACAAACAGATCTAGTAACAAGGATATATCTAGGCATATATGAACAAGATATATGAGCTGTAGGAGTAGACAGAGCAGGGCCATCAGTAGCAGACAAATCTAGTAGCAAGAACATATTTGGGAATTAGAGCAGCAACAGGTACAACCACAGGAAGGTCCAGTAGATTGGAGCAAAGTTCCAGATCTATACACATTGAGAAGGTCACTCAAGGCGCATGTGAATGCGAGCTATAATGAAAAAAGGCATGTACATACATAGGTTGTAGAAGGAACATGCATGTACATGCATGGGTTTCAGTAGAGAAAAGTGCATACATACACAGGCTATAATGAGGACAAGTGCATATAAGTCTAGAAAAGTTGCATGTACAATATCACACAGCAACGGAAGAGGTGCTAGGTTGCAGGAGTTGGTTGTTTCTAAGTGGACAGTAAATATGACAAAGGAATGAGAGCTATTTATCATTCTAACAAAGGACTTGGGGATCCATGTGAATATTGGTGATGATGCCAAGTATACAGTGAAGGGAGAGGGAACAATCTTGTTATAGCTTGAGTTAGGAGGTTTGTTGGAAGCACAGGAATTTCCTTATGTACCAGGACTGAATAAGAAATTGATCTCAGTTTCAGTTTTGGAAGACAAAGGTTTTTCTATGATTTTTCAGAGAGGGAAAGTACTCATATGTCTAAAGGGATCTATCCCTGACATGGTAGTGAGAATTGGGATCATAGAGGGAAAGTTATATACGTTGCATGGAAAGTGTTATCACATGAATTTGTCAAGGGTCACAAGTGATAGCCATGAGAACAGGAAAACAGGCAGGTGTAGTTTTCAACAGTAGGGATCCCTTGTGCAGGTCAATTTAGCGCCATCTCTAGGCACAATTTGAAGGAAATTATGGTTGGCAAGCAGATAAAATTTAGCGGGGGCGCTAAAATAGCAGGTGCGCCTAGGTCACATATCATGACCAAATCAATGGCCACGCTTCATTTCGGGGCCACAACATGCTTGGGCGTTAAAATCCTTGAGCGGGCCGAAATCTAAAACATGGTATTGCGGGACAGCTACGTGGTGGAAGGTGGTGAGTTTCAGGCCCAAAAGTGGTGTGGGTCCAAACCGCTTTCAACGGCCCCGAAATCACGTGCTCATTCAGTGTCAAATCCAATAGCAGCATGTGGTCTCCCCCTAGTCGTCAAGCCTCATCCTGATCCTGAGGAAAAATCAGTTAATGAACAAGGACTGGTAGTTGAAACCTAGGTTCACTCCATAAATGAAAAGCATGGAGGGTCTGGCCAAGGAGACATAACTGTCTTCCCGAGGTACCACGATGGACGATTTTTCCTACAGGCCCATGCTGATCTGAGCTTGTGTCTGATAGAAGGATACATGCATATTCTGACAGAAGGATGCATAGATGGAAAAGCCTTGGACATGATGGCCATCTCGCGCTCCTAGCAGTTGTCCATTTTTTTGGGTATATATACATCAATTGAAGAATATGCTATGGTCGATGGTTGATCAGAGTTGCCTATATGTAATAGTTTGATAACAGAGTTTTTCTCTGGTTATGTATGAGACCTGAGACTTTCTCATTAATAGAAGTTAGTTTCTTTCATCATCTTGTTTCCTCTTGTGCTGAAACACTTGTGCATGGATGATCCAGACGAGATGTTGTAGTTTTATTGTAATGGAGGTTTGATTATAATGTTGCTATGATATGTTTCAGTATTTTCTTTCGTTGTCATGTTTCCTCTTATGTTGAAATGTTCGTGCATGGATGATTCGGACGAGTTGTTGTGGTTGTATTGTAATGGAGGTTTGATTATAATGTTGCTATGATATATTTTAGCATCTTAAACTTAAGTTCAAGAGTGCTCTTGTGCCTGAAGTTTTTCTGCACCAAGTTTCTTGAAGGCTAGGTGCTTATGGAAGACTTGCCCACTTTTCTCACTAAGTCTTCCTTCTTCTCACCTTTAGCATAAACCATTGACTAAAGTTAATGAGAACCTCATTTGCTTATGCATTGCTAGCCCAGTTTTTTGTGTTTAAACATTCTTATGTTGATCTTTGTCCATTTGATCTCCACAAACATTTTGATGGGTGATGGGCTTATCCTCTTGCAATATGAGGGTGACTCTCAGCACTAAAATTCTTGGCATCATTTCTGGGGAACGAATTGAAGACATTTCCCTGGGATTGAACGAAAAAGAAATTTTGATTCTGAAGGTGCATCAGAAATAAGTACCTTGAAGATTGCAACTTGCACTTGGCGACTCCATTGTTTCAGTTGTGGCTCCTAAAGGCAGACACACGAGGTCTACTCCACATCTACCTCTGGAAACACTTGAAGCTGACCCAAAGAAGGTTATCAAGAAAGGAAATATTTCTCAAGAAGGCTTTTCAGTTGTTGTTCCGGATTGAAAATATCCCTGGGAAGAATGACATTGCTCAGTTCCACCTTTAGATGGTGACTGAAGTTGGACACCTTCAAGACTACACATTTTCCATGGAGACGCCATTGTTTAGAATCTGAGGGTGACTCTTAGTACTAATATTCTTGGAGTCACCAACAGATTCTAAACAATGGAGTCGCCATGGTGAATGTGCAGGAGTGAGACAAGTTAATTGACTATGAGACAAGTTAATTGACTATGGAGGCCATCCTGGTCGGGAGGTTTTCCCCACTCAATTTCTCAGCCATAACCGGTTATCCACATCATGTGCCTCAAATTGATGAATGGAAAGATCTGTTGCCAAGATTTTATGAAGGTGAGAATGACATCCCTATTGAGCATGTTCTAGAATTCCATGCTTTGATGCAGCAACTTGAAATCCAACATGAAGACATACATATGAATTTGTTTATGTACTCTCTTCAAGGAGATGCTCGTATTTTGTATCACTCTCTTTAGATTTCTAGCATTTCTTCACACGAAGAGTTTCATGCATCTTTCAATATTCATTGTCAAAAGTTTTATTCCTCTAAGTTAGTTTGTCATAGTTGTTGTGAGGAGTATAAAGACTGTGTTCAGGATATAATTTATTCTTATGAAGGTTGTGAGAATGAAGAAGATGCCTTGGATGAGGAATCAACTCTCTCTCTTCCGTGTTCATCTGCATTAGATGAAAAGTTTGTTTGTTGTCTCAATAGGGAAAGTGCAGAAATTGAGTTTGTTTTGGAAGTTGATACTCTTTGTAACCCTGTCTCTAAAAAACCTAGATATGAGAAGCCTATTTTTGAATCATATGGTGATGATAAGATATTACTTCCTAAATTGAATCTTGAAAGGAAGCATGTGTTTAATAATGAAGAAAAGTTTTCTCATGTTGGGAAGAAGATTTCTCTTGGTATGTCATTCGAGACTCCTCCTTTATTTGATCATTATGGAGACAGTGATGAAGATGTTGAGGTGTTTTTTTTCTTAGAAGAAAAAAGCATTAGCGGCCAACCTTCTAATGAAAATGAAAGATTTTACCAAGAGAAACATGATAAAGAGAAAGATCCATTCATTGATATACATGAGGATATTTCTTGCCATCAGCTAGAAGATGTTATCAAAGAAGATAAAAGAGAAGTGGATCAATAGCCCGCATCAGACATTCACTCACTTGTGCTTTCCACAGAAATTCAACCATATGTGAGAAGTTTTAAAGCAGAGAAGGATTTTCGTTACCAACCCAGTAAGTTTTATCACCTATTTTATGACCCTGTAGGGGAGTACATGGAGTTGCATTTCCTCAATGTATTGAAGCCTTCAAGCTTTAACTTACTTTAATCATTGGGAGGTAATGTGAAGAATGTAATTAATTTGTTGTCACAGTTTTATTGTCCCTTGTTGATCAGTGACAAAGAAAATAAGTTTTCAGTTAGGAAGTTACTTGAATGGCTCTCGTGGAAATTTGTTTTCACCTAGCGCATTGTAAAAATCGGTTAGTTTAGGATTGTGCATAAATAAGATCCTTCTAGAGCATGTGTGTTTGTTTGTTTTTAAGTTGAGTAGTGTACATGTCAACTTCTTGTCTTCAACAAAATAATTTTGGCCTCGACTACACAACCCAACAACTAAGGCACTGAAACTGCTTGTTATTGGCAGCTCACAGGGAGCATGCCATCGCCTATGGAGCCAATGTTATCGCATGAAGTTTTCAAGGGTTGCAGGTGATATGCATGAGCACATGAAAACAGGTGGGTGCATTTTTCAAAAGTAGGGATCCCCTATGCAGTTCAATTTAGCGCCATCTCTAGGCACAGTTTGAAGGACGTTATGGTTGGCAGGTGGATAAACTTTATCGTGGGTGCTAAAATAGCAAGTGCACCCAGATCACAGATCACGACCAGATCAATGGACATGCTTCATTTCGGGGCCGCAACATGCTTGAGTGTTAAAATCCTTGATCGGGCCAAAATCTAAACCATGGTAGTGTGGGAGAGCTACGCGGTGGAAGGTGGTGAGTTTCAGGCCCAAAAGTGGTGTGGGTCCAAACTGCTTTCGACGGCACCGAAATCACGTGATCATTCAACGTCGAATCCAATAGCATCACGTGGTCGCCCCCTATTCGTCAATCCTCGTCCCAATCCCAAGGATAAATCAGTTAATGAAAAAGGGCTGGTAGTTGAAACCTCAGCTCACTCCATAAATGAAAATCATGGAGGGTCTAGACGTGGAGACAAAACTGTCAACCTTAGGTACCACGATGGATGATTTTTCCTGCAATCCCATGTTGATCTAAGTTTGTGTCTAACAGAAGGATACATACACAGTCTCACAGAAGGATGCACATATGGAAAAGCCTTGGACATGATGGCTAGTTCGCGCTCCTAGCGGTTGTCCACTATTTTGGGTATAAATACATCAGTTGAAGAATATGTTATGGTCATTGGTTGAGAAGAGCTCCATATTTGTAATAGTTTGATAGCATAGTTGTTCTCTAGTTATGTATGAGACCTGAGACTTTTTCATTAATAGAAGTCAGTTTATTTCGTCATCTTGTTTCTTCTTTTGTTGAAACATTGATGCATGGATGATCTAGATGAGATGTTGTAGTTGTATTGTAATGGAGGTTTTATTATAATGTTTCTATGATCTGTTTCAGTATTTTCTTTCGTTGTCTTGTTTCACTATTAAATTTGGACATTTTTGCGACGAAGTAGAGACGAATTTTCGTCGGCATAGAGTCGTTTTTGCGACCAAGATGATTTTTTTTTCGTCGAAATTCATTCGTCGGTCTAGCGGCCACACATGGATCTTCGTCGGTCTAGCAACCGGGAAAAGAAGCCTATTCACAATAGGGAAAAGATCGGATAGCGACGAATGTTAGTCGGTCAAATGACTAATATTAGTCGCAAGAGTGACCAAGACAACCCTGGCAAACTTAGTCAATAAACCACTATCAGTCGCTAGAACGATGAATATTAGTCACTAGAGCAACCAAACCATCAGTTAAAAATGTCAAACGAAGGAGGATCAATTAGTCTCTAGAACGACCAAGTGACCTAGTTTGCGACCAAATGGCAATACAAGCGACTAACACGTTGGTCATTCTAGCAACTAACATGTTGGTCTCTCTAGCGACTAACACGTTGATGTTTGTGACCAATTGGCAATACTAGCGACGAACATGTTAGTCACTAAAGCGACCAATATTGGGTTGTTTTTTTTTTTTAATTATGCCATTCACACAAGATCTTAACTAAATTTGATAACAGGTATTTAAGTGTGTCCAATCATGATGGTCATGTAATTGTAGGATCTTAACTAAACCTTGATTTCAAAATGGGGTGGATGATATGGTGGAACCATGTGAAA
>ML781562.1:340154-362319 GCA_009831015.1 Picea engelmannii
ACACATGTGGGGTGGAACCAGTGGTAGAAGAACCTTGTTTCTGATGCAATGAATTTTGGTGACAATAATGATTTTGTTCATGGTTCCATTTTGACCATAATTTCAAGTTTTGGTACCTCCAAATTCATCCATATTTTACAAAACCTAAAATCCACCAAATTGATTAGAATTACCAAAAGTTGAAACCCAATTGAAATTGTTGCAAGAGGGTTGTTTTGTGTATATATTGTTTGAATTTTTATTAGGTCATTAGATAGCACCACAAAATCCAACAACCAAGAGAATAAGGCTTTGCAGCAATAGCTTCAAATAGATGTCACAAAGATGCCTGATATTGTTCTTTCTTTCTTCAATGTGTTCATAATTGTTACAAATTGATACCCATAAAGAAAAAATTGATTTTTCCTCCATATGATGGGAAACATGTCAAAATGATAATGAAATTATTTGTTAAGGTAAAAGGATGACTCAGTTCAACTAGTTAATACAATTCCATATGTAAAGGATAATACAATTCCATATGTAAAGGATGAGATAAAAAATAATTCTAACTCACAAATTTCCTTTTAAATTTGAATTGAATTAATGTTTTTGAAAGCGTTCGATATTTAATCATGGCTAGTTGTATTATCTCAACTAGTGGGCTGCTAGAAATGCTCATATGGGCGGATTATTCCACCTTGAAACTAGATTGGCATTCCACCTTAAGACTAACCCTCCTAAAAGTTCTTCAAAATCCACCAAAAAAAAATTTCATTCTTTTAGAAAGGAAGACAAAATTTCTGCAGCTTTACAGCCAACACACACAATTTCTTGGAGAAGCAAGACATCTGGTTTGTAAATTGCACACATTATTTTTAAGGCTTGTTGTAAATTTTATAGGGGAATCAAGGCTATAGGAATACAAATGTATTCCTATATTCCTCATACCCTCCTCACTTTTACATACAGAGCTTGAAAACCCAATAAAACAGGGGATTTCATTTTCAACTATCTAAGAGCATGGAGGGGATTCATTTTGGGTATTGAAACATTGCATTGGAGCTTAAGCTACCTTATCCACAATGACTGAAGGATGAAAAATGGGAAATTATTAGAGAGTGGAGAAGAATGAAATGACATTTAACTAGGTGTAAACTTAATGGTACTTGAGGGTTTCCCCAAAAAAAGAAGAGTTTATTTACATGGAATTGATTTACCTTTGTCAGTAACTTCGAATGGAGAAAATTTTGTCACTGTAGAGGAGGAGGAAGTCAATATGATATTTGAGTCTCCACAAAGATTGAGCATTGTCCAAAGTATGACTATATTGAAATTTCTTGCTAACAAAGATCGATCTCTATTGCTAACAAAGTGGCTATCCTAGGATCATTTAAAGCACCTAGAGTTATCAAGGCCATAATTCTCTAGTTTATCACAACTAATACTCTACAAAGAAAATCAAAACCAGAACTAAGACAAGAATTTGCAACTGTGAAATAAGAGGCAGCAAAACCCTAACAAAGAAGTGAATAGGGGTCATAAAAAATCTCATGATGAAGATAGGTTAAAATATAACAACAAAACTAGGAATGCAAGTAGAGGCTGGTGTTCCTGAGTTTATGCTTTAAGGCTATAAAGCATACCGTCAAGGCATCCATAAATGATTTAAAGGAATAATTTGGGAATAAGATTTTAAATGATAAGTAAAACAAAATCAATTTCTCAACTGTCTCTGTCTTGCTTCTTGTTGTTCTTGGATGCTAATGTCTCGTTCAATAGTAGCCAATGATCATTCTAGTTCTACCCGGTTGGTTAATGTCTGTAAAATGGTGTTAAATAGGTTTAAAGCGATGCTAGTTTGATCTTGGAGTTCGAGTTCAATGTTGGGTTGTCTAACACTTGGAACAGTCATGGAAGATAGATCTTTATTTATTTATAAAAGGGTTTTAATCGGTTTGTTACTTCATATTTTCAGAGATGAGGATAAGAAAAACAATTTTAAAATCCAAAACAGTAATGTAAACACATTCAAGGTCGTTTCCTGGATTTGTAACAAATTTCGGGAATCGTAAAACAACAAATAAACACTACAGAAAAATATGAGGTTTTAATCAAGAAATAATCTCATATTTCAATAGACAATGATGAAAGACAAAAGAGGTTTCTAACAAGGGTTAAGTATTATGGAACAAAAGCTCTACAGGTCTTAAAATTACTAAAGCAATTTCAGAGGAAAAACTGTAAATCCTTTGACATCCAAACCAATCTGAAAATATAAATCAATGATGTATATAACTTCAAATTGATTTCTTGTTAGAAAAACATTGAAAAGGAAAAATGCAACAGAGTATAATAAACAGGGAGAAAACACATAGTTACAAATTTGAAGGATCCAGAATCATGTTTGTGATCTATATTCTGATGTATTTGAAAATTGATATTACAAAATTGGCTCTCTCCAAAAATTCCGAAGCCATTTCTCATCCTTTTGAAATTATATTTATACATTTTCATCAAAGTTTCTCGTTGGTGACTAACCAACTTCCTAAAATTTCGATTACATAAAAATAATGTCAACCGTTTACAATTTCTTTTAAAATTCTAATAATAAAAACATCTAAAGGTTTTAGGCTTGCGTTGAAGAACTTCATTTTTCCACATCAATACACTGAACGCATTTCTCTAAAAACTTCACCAAGATCCTGGGAGCATCGGGTATCTCATTTGCTTCAAATGAGAAAAATCTCCTCTGTAATTCGGGCAACCGACTTTCTATTATTCTTTCTGTGAATTTAACAGTTTTCAACTTTAAACTTGAAGTCACCATCCACTTGTTGATCTCCGTAATGTTGATCAATTTGATGTTTGAAATCTCTGCTTTCTTTTCTTCCAACTCTTCTCTAAACTTCAGTTGGTGCTTGGCAATATTGACTTCACCTAACAATCCATAACAACCATCCGTTCCGATATTTAATGAATCTTTTTCAAAGAGATCGAAGATTCCTTGGCAATCTTTATTAACTTCTCTTGTGATTCGTTTATATTCGTCCAGCTTTGTTTCCCATACTTTAATTATTATATCTCCTTTTATCTGTTCAGAAATAGATAATTTCTGAGTCTTTCCAATTTCTTCCTTTGATGAGAAAGCCACTGCTTTCTGAAAAGTTGTCCTAGTTGCTTTCACCTCTTTTTCTTTCTGGAACAAAATCTCCAAAGACTTATTTGATTCCTGAAAATAATTATGGATTTCTTCCATATTCAAGAACACTTTTTGTTGTTCCTCCTCTATTCTTACATATATCTCTGGTGCCTATGTCCTGAAATTTTCAAGTTCAACTACTTGGTTAGCAATAGAAATAATCTTATCTTGCAATTTTTTATTTTCCTCTCCCAGCTTTCGAACCTTTTCCTGTGTAACTTGTATTAAGTGTTTTGCCTCATCCAAGTCTTTATTCAATTTCTGGATCTCTTGCATATCTTTAAGTCTAGCTTGTTCTATACCCTTCTGTATTCCCCAACTAATATTTCTTTCATTTTCTTTTAGTTGGTCATGCAACTGGATTATTTTTTGGTCCTTTTGTTGAAGCAGAGTTGTTAAATTGCCTACAGAATACATGTTTGTTGATGCTATAGCACCCATTGTACCTGCTAATTCTATAGCAAAATCTCCATCCTTGAGTTTCTTTCCATCTATGATAACTATATGCTTTTTAATCGCTCCTTCTCCTCTTGGATGAATTTCTTGTTTCAAAAATACTCTTCGCTTTTTACTGAAAAAGTAATCTGATGGGGGGATTTCATCTCTTGAAATCGTCTCTAGGTCACTGACATATAAAACTCCTTCATGAGGGGTTCCAAAAGTTGACTGTAATGGAGTTAAAGAGGTGATAGGACTACCAAGTTCAGTTGAAGTTGTTCCTCCTATCTTTTCTGGAACATCGTCGAGAATTATTGGATTTGTTTCCAGTCCTTTTCCTTTCTCTGTCCCTGGTTCCTTTGTTTGAGAACCCTTTGTGTTTTGAGGAGGCATTTCAGAATCCTTCTCCTTACCTTTGTCATCTACTTTACCCTGAGTATTAGTTTTAAAACCTGGAGGGGGTTCTTCCTGTTCTAGCAATGGGGTCGAAGTTTCACCCTATAAAATCTTAGGTAGGCAGCTTCGCCTATGACTTTGAAAAGATGCAAACCCAGCCTGTGAGTCAGGTGGCAAGCATGGACTCTGTTCAACACTTCTTCATAAGACTTAACATCTTTAAAAATATCATCATAAACAGATACTTCATGTTCATATGCCTTTAAATTACAATGAATGTAATGCCTACTTATTATTTGATAGGGGTCGTATTTTCTATGCTCAATATTTACTAGCTTCACTTATTCAAGTGACTCGGCCTCTACCTTAGAATGGCCTAAATTTGATAAAGTAAATTTCCCGACATGAACAGGGAAATATGGCCATGCTTTTTTCTGAAGTGCTTTCAATTCCAACCCAATACCACCCTTGGCTAACTGATGAGCTACCTCTCTGCATATCAATCTGTCTGGTAAGAATTTCGGGAGTGCATGAGGAGGAATGGAACAACCATAAACCCTAACATAGGAAAAATTTTCTTCAATAAACCATTCGGCAACAGATTTAAGACTTTCTATGAATGCATTAGAAATACGAGGGGGTTCGCATCCAAAAAATAATTTGTGCATAGGAATAATGACAAAATGACAAACTTCGTAAAATGCTTCTTTAGCATTTTCTTCCCAGAGGGTTGAGTGGTATTTGTGAACAAGCTCTGGGCAGGAAACACTCCAACTCCAATTCATTAATGGAAATGGGGTCATAAAACAGATGACATCCATAATATATGCAGACATATAAAAAGACACTAGTTGTCCCTTTGACTTGGCTGCTTTATAATTTACAATTTCTTGTGTCAAGTTATCCGATAAAATTTTATGCCAGTTAAAACCATTTCCGTTTGAAACTTCTTCTAAGATGGGTACCCAGTCTGCATGAAAGTGACAGGGATATTTTCTCCCAAAAAGTCTACATAACATCATGGCTACATAAACCATATATTCATTTAAGGAAGTTGTAGCATAAATCCCATGATTATCAGCCCTAAACTTTTCTTCAGACCTCGCCCAACCTCTAATTATGTCGGGATATGTCTGGTCTGCCTCAATACATTCCTTTTTCTGAAACTCAGCTAAAAATTCAGCATTAAAGGTGTGTTTATGATTCGGCGAGAGTTTATACATTACTTGAATGTGCTCAGGCCTGAATGAGCTGACGATAGCTCCTTGCTCATTCGAAATGCTCCTTGTTGGGATATCTACCTTATTCAGAGCCCAACCAATCATATCAGTATATGCTACCAGCCTCAGACGCGCAACAACCTTATGAAGTTCAGACTCAGCAACGTCCCGTAGATGATTTTCAGAATCAGGGTCTGCATATTTTAACTCATCCTCCATCAATTCAGAGATTTGAGCCCATGCTTTGATGGAGTGTATGGCGTGTGGAGTAGTATCCGAGATAATATCACCTTCCTGTGGTTCTTCATTTTTCTTCGTTGCTTTTTTAGGTGCCATAGTTCCGCGTTTGACTTGAGAACCTGTCATAGAAAGTGGATGAATAAGCTCAGCTTTAAAATGAAAATACAGACTTTTCAAACGTTTACTTTGAATATATCATAAAAATAATGAGATTTGTACATTTGTCGCGAATTTAAAGCTCTTAATGCAAAAAATATTTTCGGAGATATGCATTTAATATCTGTACTTAGGCATTCTCGGCATTTTCAAATCAAAAGAGAAACTTACTTAATCGGACAACAACGCATTAATGAACACTCAAAGAAAGATTAACTTTAAACCTGTTTTGGAAGGAGGATTTATTAGTGTTAATTATGAATTAAATCTGAAAACATCACTTTTCAGGGTTTCGGAAGTCTTGATGTCGAAAGGCATGTTATTAGAAAAACCCGATTGCCGAAATTGCGAAATTGCGAAATAGCGATGTTTTATTGAAGATTTAAACGTTTTTAGCATGTTAATTAATTGAGATTAGGCCCTTTTGAGATTTCAGAAATCGGGATTTCGGGAAATACGATGACATGAGACGTGTTCTCACGGAATCGCAAATCCCGAAATCACGAAATCGCGACGGCTTGTTTCTTTTTTCAAAATAGGTTTTAACTTATCTTAATTAAATGAATAATCATGAGTAGGTCCAAAACATCATTAGTTTAATCTATCGGGATTTCGTAAATCGTGGTTTTGGGAAATATGATGACAAGAGACGCGCTCTTATAGAACCGCGAATCTCGAAATCGCGATGTAATTATATTAATTTTAAACCTTTCTTATAAGAGGTTAAACTAATTCATTTTTTAATTAAGATTTAAACATATCAGGGAATCGGGAATCGAGGTTTCGTGATTCAATTTACATCAATCATATGTTTGCGGAAAACCCCAAATCCCGATTTCTTTAATTTTTATAATTTAAAGAAAAATTACAAAATTTAAAATTACAATACGTTTTAAATAATTTTTTCAAAGGGCACTGGAAAATTTATATTTTTGTAAACTTTTTCCATTCGTTGTCCAAAAGTAAATGATAAAAAGGCATCACGAATTTTAGAAATGACGAAATTCTTGCTTGAGGAAAGCCGAAACCTTAAAAACAAAAAATCTAGGCCTTTAGGATGAAAAATTTTAGGATCTGTTTCAACATAGGCTCCAACTGGGGACCTCGTCTCCTTGTGGGATGAGGAGAACATGTAGACTCAATGCCTTCATTGGGTAAATGGTGTCATGGGTTTATCTACACTAAACTGTTAAAGGAGAGGATGAAAAGATTTTATAAAACCTTTGAAAACCTTTTCAGAAATTTTATTAGCTTTAAACTCAGATGTAGTCTTTTTCATAAAATTCTCCTTCCCATTCTAAATTTAAGTTAGTATTAAAGAACAATCTTAGAAAACTCAACAGATTTGTAAATTTCAGCTTGCATCAATCGAAATAAAATTTATAATTTTTACATGGGGAGCTCTATTTTGACCTCAGATGAGTATCTGGTTTTGAAAAATTGATAACTAGAATAGAGTTATAGATAAGTATGACAACCTTACAGACACCTCAGATATTGTTTCACTGCCAGCGGGCATGTTCAGTACCCCGGTGAAGTTATCTGTCCCTTTTTACTGAATTTCCTTTCACCGCTTCGAGTGCTAATTTTATGCTCAGATATTGCTTCACTGCCAGCAGGCATGTTCAGTGCCCCGGTGAAGTTATCTGTTTCTCTTATATTTAGACAAGGGCAATCATTTAAATGAATTTCCTTTCATCGTCTGTGGGACTAGATGGGGGTAATCAAATATGAATTTCCTTTCACCATTTGTCTTATAGTTAGCTTGTGCATACGAAGCGGGGGCAATCAGTGATACTTAATATATCAGGGGTGGTTATCTGTGTAAAAATTTATAATAGAGGTTTGTCAACTTGTTTTGATTATTCTAGACCAATCTTTCTCAACCTTCAAAACCCCTCAGTCTGTAGAGGAAAAAGGGAAAAATTATTTTCAGGGGTTTTCTTTTGAGCAAGCTTAAAACCTCAGACAAATTGTTA
Organism: Picea engelmannii; assembly: GCA_009831015.1. NCBI lineage: Eukaryota > Viridiplantae > Streptophyta > Pinopsida > Pinales > Pinaceae > Picea > Picea engelmannii. Next base: position 347,765 of record ML781562.1, read on the forward strand.
AGAAACTTAAGATAGTCAAAATCAACTCAAACATAACCAGTTTTAGTCAGAGAATAAGAACTGTGAAAACTGACCTTACTGAATTTAAACATTTGTTGATTTTCAAGGTTAATACATAATCTCTCCTACTCTGATGAGAAAGTCTGAAAACGTGAAAGATAGTATCGAGGGTATAAAAGGAGATTTTCAACAATCTGTAAGCTAGAAAACATAGGTTGTGATTTCAAGAATAACTCTTTGGACTATTTTCTCCTTTTTTTTTTTTTTTTGGAATAAAAACTTAACTAATTTTTATTTTATTTTTATTCATTTACAAAAAGAGAATGAAAAACAAAACGGTATATACAATGAAATTTTCTATAACTTAATTATTCCATATAATGCTTTAAAAAACGCCCATTAACAGGGGCATTCAAGATCTTACCATCCAAATTTTCAAGCAGAAATGAATTTTTTCCTTCAGAAGATGCTACCTTATGGTCCATACCAAATATGATCGAATTTACCATTTTTTCCTGAATCCTCTTTTCGAGCATCCCACCTCAAAACCAAATCCCCTAGGAGAAAGTTCTTGTCCTTGGCTTTACAATCAAATAATATCTTCATATCATCCTGGTACTTCTGCAACTTTTCATCCACTACGGCCCTGTGTTGTTGAACTTCAATCAACTAATTAATCCTTCTTGTGAGAGGATTTGGTTCTTCCTTCTCATCTTGCCATAGTTTCATGACCGGAAGTGCTAAATTTATGGGCAACACTACATCTGTTCCATATACCATTTGAAAGGGCGAAGTACCGATAGACTTTTTTGTGCCTATCCGATTTGCCCACAGAGCATATTTTAAACGTAAAAGCCAAGATTTTTTATTTTCTTTTAACACTTTCTTGATTATACTGATCAAGCTCTTATTTGATGATTCTGCCAGACCATTTCCCTGTGGGTAGTAGGTTGTGGAATGACCCAGTACAATATTATATTTCTGGCAAAAGCTAACCATCGCCATAGACTTAAAATCCTGCACATTATCTATGACAATCTTTCTAGGACATCCAAACCTAGACAAGATATTTTCTTCTAAGAAGTCTATAACTACTGAATCAGTAGCCTTCCTAGTTGGGATAGCTTCCACCCATTTGGTGAAATAGTCTGTAGCGGTCAAGATCCATCTGTGTTGGGCACTTGAATGAGGATTAATCTCACCTATGAAATCTAGTCCCCATTGTTGAAAAGGAGCTTTTGTTTTGACTAGGACTAATGGCATCGCTGGTAGTTTATGTTTTCCTGCAAAAAATTGGCAGGGGCTGCAAGCTCGTACCTTAGCATTCACATCTGGGAAAATCTTAGGCCAGTAATAACCAGCCCTCAATATTTTATATGTCGTAGCCCTCCAAGCGTGGTGTCCTCCACAAACTCCTTCATGGAATTGACTTATAACTTCTTATGTTTCTGATTCAATTAGACAAACCAAGAGAAAACCAAGCGGGTCTTTCCAGTATAATCTTTTTTCAGAAATACAGTATTTAACTGCAACTTTAGCGTTCTAGCTTTGGATGGAGACAATTCAGCTGGACATTTCAAAGTTAATAAGTATGTTACTATGTCCTTGTACCAATTCGATGACACGAATTTCTCTTCGATCCTGTTTTCGACTATTAGGTCCTCAAGTTCATTCACGTCTACCCATCCTTCTTCCTCCTGAGAACCATTTATCCCAAGAGATCTGAAATTAGATTCAGCTAAAAGTTTAGCTAAACCTTGTCCTTTTACTAATTTGGTTGGTTTAACCTCCAAGTCGAACTCTTGAATTTTTGCAAGCCATCTTCCTCTTTTACCATCACTGTCTGCTTGAACCAAGATATCTTTTACAACACTAGTGGGTACATATGCAATCACTTTAGAATGTAAAACATAAGTTCTGAAAGCTTTCAATGCTTTTACCATAGCATACGCTTGTTTTCCCATTATATTGTATTTAAGTTCAGCATCTCGTAGACTTTTGCTAAAGAAGGCTATCGGTTGTTCAAACCCTTCTTCGTTCTTCTGAAGGAGTACAGCAACAAGCATGTGTTCTGAGGAAAATGAAAAAATAAGAAAATCTTTGAGATAATCTGGGCTCACTAGTACTGGTGCCTCACTTATAACCTTCTTAATATGGGCAAAGGATGCCTTAGCTTCTGCTGTCCATTTTACTTCATTGTTCTTTCTGAGCATATCTGTTATCAATTTCACAATTTCAGCGAAGTTAGGAATAAATCTTCTCAAAAAATTTATTTTTCCTAAAAATGATTGAATTTCTTTCGCATTCCTAGGAATAGCTATTGTATCTATAGCCTCTACTCTTTTTGGATCAATTCTAATTCCATCTCGGGATACAATGTGACCCAACAATTTTCCTTCTCGCATAGCAAAATGAGACTTCTTAGGATTTAAGGATAGACCAAACCTGCGACATTTTTCAAATGTCTGTTTGAGATAAATCAGATGGTCTTCATCTGATTTAGAAAAGACAGTAAGGTCATCCAAATAGATGACTACGAATTTGTCTCGTTCGCCGACGAAAGCAATATCCATTGCGCGTTGAAAAGTAGCTCCTGCATTCATTAGTCCAAACGACATTTTATCATACATAAACGTGCCCCAAGGAGTGGTAAATGCGGTTTTTTCTTTATCAAGATCACTTACGACAATTTGATTATAACCTGAAAATCCGTCAATCATTGACATTCTATTAGCCCCTACTACTTTTTCGAGAACATGGTCCATTTTAGGCAAAGGATAATTATCTTTGAGAGAAGATTTATTAAGATTCCTGAAATCGACACAGAGTCTAATTTCCCCATTTTTCTTTCTGACAGGGAACAAATTGGCTACCCAATCAGAATATCTTAGGGGTACAATTATCTTAGCATCAAGAAGTTTTTTTACTTCTCGTTCGATAACAGGTAATAAAATAGGGTTAAATTGTCGGATTTTTTGTTTAAAAGGTTTGACACCGGGTTTGAGAGGTATTTTATGTTCAATTACAGAAGTGTCATATGTTTTCAGTTCTTCGTACGACCATGCGAAAACATCTTTATATTTTCTTAATAACTCTGTATATTTATTTTTGTTTTCTGTTGATAAAAATTTGGATAGTTTAACCATTCGGGGATTTTCTTCAGTTCCTATATTACAATCTTCAACCTCCTCTGGTTGAGGTTGTAGGGTGGTTTTCGAGGGGATATCATCTTGATTAAAAATTATTTCTAAAGGGATTAGACCCTTGGGGATTTGGTTGTTCTTGAGAACAAGCATTCGGTGATTTGCAATTTTGTCATGAAATTCTTTAGAATCCTCACCCTCTTGCATGATCCAAACAGGATCATTTTGATTTTCTTGATCGGTATGCGTTTCTGTAAATTCGTCTAATGACTCTAGAAACTTTCGAAGCTGCTCATCGTCTTCGAAAACCTGGCAATGTTGTATGTTATTTGGTATCGAAGGGCGATGTCTCATTTGTATGTGATATTTTAATTTAAAAGCAATCGGGGGTGTAAAAGTGGATGCAACTTTGGCTAAAGCATCAGCGTGTTGATTCTCAGATCTTGGGACGAAATGAAAATTTGCATATGTGAAGAAGTTTTCGATTAAATCCTAGACACAATTCCTATAGGACCGTAATCTAGGATGCTTAGCCTGATATTGTCGATTCACCTATTTTATAATCAACTCTGCGTCACCAAATACTTCGAGTTTCTTAATTTTCATCCTTCGAGCAACTTCTAATCCTAGCACTAAATCTTCATACTCGCATACATTGTTTGTACAATCTACATTCCACTGGAGCCTATATGAAAAAGGAATAACAAATTGATCATTGGGAGCGATAAGAAGTGATCCTGCCCCGACTCCAAGATATGAGGAAGCACCATCAAAATACATTTTCCATATACCAGTACTATATACATTTTTCTCTATTTCTTTTTTTTCAATTTTTTCTTCTATACATTTATCATCTACATCTACTTCAAAATCGTCATCTAAAGATAATATACAATTTCCTAAATCTTGGTCGGCAATATAAACTGGATGATTGATGGGGTTATTTGGGTCACCTACAGTAAATGCTAACCTAGTCTCTCTATAAAGACGAGTGAATTGGCCTCCGAAAACTGGAATTGTAGCATATGTCATATCTAGTTGGAGAGATCCTCCAAGCTTAGCGCCCCATGATCTAGATAATAGCATACCATACTTTGGGGGAATGTCAGTGACTACTACATCCATCAGAATACTTTTAGCAGGTATTTGGGCCAAACCTACCACTAGGTCTTTAATCATACCTATGCATTTTACTTTCCTCGAATCGAAAGAGTATAAATCACCATAGGGCCTTGTGATTTCAAGACCAAGTTTTTCCATTATTGCCTTTGGCATAACATTGTGGGAAGCTCCGGAATCCAACATACAATTATGGAGAAGGTGGTCAAACAGGGTTAACGTAATATAGAAAGGAGCCACGGTGTCTTTTTCACCTTCAACGTGTGGACCGAAGACTAAGATAGGTTTTTCATCCTCTAAGTTAATGGCGTCGGCCTGTCTTTCATCTTCGGAAAAGTTAATCATTTTGGTGATTTGTTTTATGTATATAGGATTTTTAGCGAACTCAACAAGGGGAATAGGAATTTTGATTTTATTTATTTCGTTTTCCAAATTAAAGTTTTCTAGAGCCTTGTCATTTTCAATGTTTGGGGCTTCCATACCTTTCTTCTAAGTTTTATGTTGAGATGTGACCTTGTTTTCATTTATAGGAGCTTGTGTCTTCACAGGGAGTGTTCCTATGGGTTCTATCTGTACATGTTGTGTATCAGCTGTGTTTCTTTTTGCAGAATGTTTATCTACAACTTTTGGAGTTACCTCATCGGTTTCGCTTCTTGGAAAACTCTTTTTTGTCGGAGCATTTGGGAGATTTTTATTTCTTGGTCTCAAATTATATTTTCCCTGTAGTTCAGAAATAATATCATCTGCAATATTTTGATAAGTGAGATTTTCAGACATATTATCACTAACATTTTCTTCCGATGTACTTTCTTTACTCAAAGATGCTTCGTAATCCTGTCTTGTCAAATAAGGGGATTTATTATCATCGCCAAGGTTACTAATATCTTCATCGATTTGTTCAAAATCTCCTAAATTTTCCTCTCCAATGTAATTTTCACTTTTAAAGGGTGTCTGAATTTTTTGATCTTCATTTCTAATTATTTTATGTGGTCCCCGAGGATCAAGATTCCTACGAAAATCTTTTCTAGGGAAATCATCTCTTTTCGATTTATCTAGTTCCATTTTGGAGATCTTATTTGAAAGTTCTTTAATAACCCTAGCCATCTCTTCCATTTGATCCCCCAAGGATTTCCCTGATCCTGAAGGTCCACCATGTTCCTTGGATTTCCTATTTTCTTTGTTCCCAGTTTCAGTCTTTTCTTTTAGTTTCCCTGATGTTATCATATTGGATTCAATCTCAATCGCATCATCATGCATTCTTGTGAGGTCAGTTGATCTCCTTTCTCTTAATAATAAGGCAAAGTCGGGATCAAAGGCACCAACAAAAGTCACTTTTGATGCAGGTTGTGAAGGTTTAACCTCAACTGGAATTTTATTATACAACTTATTGAACCTCTGTGTGAATTCTAGAACTGACTCAGAGTTTTTCTTTTTAAGGGCTACGAATTCTGTCAGGTAGTAGAGGTGATCCTTCCTCTCTCCCCACTGTCTAAGAAATGCACTTTCAAGTTCTTCATAGGATCTTAAAGATCCAACTGCTAAGGATCGGAACCAGGTCCTCACCTGTCCCTCGAAAGTTTGAACAAGTAGTCTAGAATAAACATCCTCATGTTCAATCCCGAGTATATCAGCAAATTGATCAAAAATTTTTATATGTTCTTAGGCATTCAAATCACCTTCCCCTGTAAATTTTGGAAGACTTTTCATATAGTTCTCGTGGAGATCATGAAGAGGAACAGGAAGAACAAGGGGAGCATATCTAGTGACTACTTTAGCGAAAATCCCAGGAAGCGGTACTTGACCACCTCCAGGGGCACCACCTCCAGCGCCACCTGCCCCAGCACCTCCTTGTGCATCCATGGTTAGATTAGGGATTGGAGTTCGGAAAATGTGAGGAGAGGATCCTTGAAAGTATGGAGAAGAAACTTCAGGAAAAGAGAAAGTATCGAATGAAGGGGGAAGTGAAAGTGATCTTTCAAGAGTTTTCGATGAGTTTGATTGTGTAAAGTTAGGCTGATCAATAGTATATGTAGATAAAAAGACTTGTTTAAGTGATTTTCGTGATTTTAAAATTTTTTCTAGATTGGAGACTGGCGAGGTCTGCTTGCTATCCAGGTTTTTTCTGGTGTTCTTGCGGCTAATAGCCAATTTATTTATTGTGGAGCCGCCAAGTGAAAAATATTTTAGCCTTAGAAGGTTTTCTGTCCTTGTTCACTATCAAAAACAGAAAATGTCAATGTCGTTCTTCCCAGGGAAAAGATTCGTTTCTTCGATCCCCGGCAATGGCGCCAAAAATATGTTGTTCCTGAGTTTATGCTTTAAGGCTATAAAGCATACCATCAAGGCATCCGTAAATGATTTAAAGGAATAATTTGGGAATAAGATTTTAAATGATAAGTAAAACATAATCAATTTCTCAACTGTCTTTGTCTTGCTTCTTGTTGTTCTTGGATGCTAATGTCTCGTTCAATAGCAGCCCATGATCGTTCTAGTTCTACCTGGTTGGTTGATGTCTGTAAAATGGTGTTAAATAGGTTTAAAGCGATGCTAGTTTGATCTTGGAGTTCGGGTTCAATGTTGGGTTGTTTAACACTTGGAATAGTCATGGAAGATAGATCTTTATTTATTTATAAAAGGGTTTTAATCGGTTTGTTACTTCAGATTTTCAGAGATGAGGATAAGAAAAACAATTTTAAAATCCAAAACAGTAATGTAAACACATTCAAGGTCGTTTCCTGGATTTGTAACAAATTTCGGGAATCGTAAAACAACAAATAAACACTACAGAAAAATATGAGGCTTTAATCAAGAAAGAATCTCATATTTCAATAGACAATGATGAAATACAAAAGAGGTTTCTAACAAGGGTTAAGTATTATGGAACAAAAGCTCTACAGGTCTTAAAATTACTAAAGCAATTTCAGAGGAAAAACTGTAAATCCTTTGACATCCAAACCAATCTGAAAATATAAATCAATGATGTATATAACTTCAAATTTATTTCTCGTTAGAAAAACATTGAAAAGGAAAAATGCAACGGAGTATAATAAATAGGGAGAAAACACATAGTTACAAATTTGCAGGATCCAAAATCTTGTTTGTGATCTATATTCTGATGTATTTGAAAATTGATATTACAAAATTGGCTCTCTCCAAAAATTCCGAAGCCCTTTCTCAGCCTTTTGAAATTATATTTATACATTTTCATCAAAGTTTCTCGTTGGTGACTAACCAACTTCCTAAAATTTCGGTTATATAAAAATAATGTCAACCGTTTACAATTTCTTTTAAAATTCTAATAATAAAAACATCTAAAGGTTTTAGGCTTACGTTGACGAACTTCCTTTTTCCACATTAATACACTGAACGCATTTCTCTAAAAACTTCACCAAGATCCTGGGAGCATCAGGTATCTCATTTGCTTCAAATGAGAAAAATCTCCTCTGTAATTCGGGCAAACGACTTTCTATTATTCTTTCTGTGAATTTAACAGTTTTCAACTTTAAACTTGAAGTCACCATCCACTTGTTGATCTCCGTAATGTTGATCAATTCGATGTTTGAAATCTCTGCTTTCTTTTCTTCTAACTCTTCTCTAAACTTCAGTTGGTGCTTGGCAATATTGACTTCACCTAACAATCTAGAACAACCACCTGTTCCGATATTTAATGAATCTTTTTCAAAGAGATCGAAGATTCCTTGGCAATCTTTATTAACTTCTCTTGTGATTCGTTTATATCCGTCCAACTTTGTTTCCCATACTTTAATCATTATATCTCCTTTTACCTGTTCAGAAATAGATAATTTCTGAGTCTTTCCAATTTCTTCCTTTGATGAGAAAGCCACTACTTTTTGAAATGTTGTCCTAGCTGCTTTCGCCTCTTTTTCTTTCTGAAACAAAATCTCCAAAGACTTATTTGATTCCTGAAAATAATTCTGGATTTCTTCCAGATTCAAGAACACTTTCTGTTGTTCCTCCTCTATTCTTACATATATCTCTGATGCCCATGTCCTGAAAGTTTCAAGTTCAACTACCTGGTTAGCAATAGAAATAATCTTATCTTGCAAATTTTTATTTTCCTCTCCCAACTTTCGAACCTTTTCCTGTGTAACCTATATTAAGTGTTTTGCCTCATCCAAGTCTTTATTCAATTTCTATATCTCTTGCATATCTTTAAGTCTAGCTTGTTCTAGACCCTTCTGTATTCCCCAACTAATATTTCTTTCATTTTCTTTTAGTTGGTCTTGCAACTGGATTATTTTTTGGTCCTTTTGTTCAAGCAGAGTTGTTAAATTGCCTACAAAATACATGTTTGTTGATGCTATAGCACCCATTGTACCTGCTAATTATGTAGCAAACTCTCCATCCTTGAGTGTCTTTCCATCTATGATAACTCTATGCTTTTTAATCATTCCTTCTCCTCTTGGATGAATTTCTTGTTTCAAAACTGCTCTTCGCTTTTTACTGAAAAAGTAATCTGATGGGGGGATTTCATCTCTTGAAATCGGCTCTAGGTCACTGACATATAAAACTCCTTCATGAGGGGTTCCAAAAGTCGACTGTAATGGAGTTAAAGAGGTGATAGGACTACCAAGTTCAGTTGAAGTTGTTCCTCCTATCTTTTATGAAACATCGTCGAGAATTATTGGATTTGTTTCCAGTCCTTTTCCTTTCTCGGTCCCTGGTTCCTTTGTCTGAGAACCCTATGTGTTTTGAGGAGGCATTTCAGAATCCTTCTCCTTATCTTTGTCATCTACTTTACCCTGAGTATTAGTTTTAAAACCTGGAGGGGGTTCTTCCTGTTCTAGCAATGGGGTCGAAGTTTCACCCTGTAAAATCTTAGGTAGGCAGCTTTGCCTATGAATTTGAAAAGATGCAAACCCAGCCTGTGAGTTAGGTGGCAAGGCCTGGACTCTATTCAGCACTTCTTCATAAGACTTAACATCTTTAAAAATATCATCATAAATAGATACTTCATGTTCATATGCCTTTAAATTACAATGAATGTAATGCCCTACTTATTATTTGATAGGGGTTGTATTTTCTATGCTCAATATTTACTAGCTTCACTTCTTCCAATGACTTGGCCTCTACCTTAGAATGGCCTAAATTTGATAAAGTAAATTTCCCGACATGAACAGGGAAAGATGGCCATGATTTTTTCTGAAGTGCTTTCAATTCCAACCCAATACCACCCTTGGCTAACTGATGAGCTACTTCTCTGCATATCAATCTGTCTGGTAAGAATTTCGGGAGTGCGTGAGGAGGAATGGAACAACCATAAACCCTAACATAGGAAAAATTTTCTTCAATAAACCAGTCGACAACAGATTTAAGACTTTCTATGACTGCATTAGAAATGCGAGGGGGTTCGCATCCAAAAAATAATTTGTGCATAGGAATAATGACAAAATCACAAACTTCGTAAAATGATTCTTTAGCATTTTCTTCCCAGATGGTTGAGTGGTATTTGTGAACAGGCTCTGGATAGGAAACACTCCAACTCCAATTCATTAATGGAAATGGGGTCATAAAACAGATGGCATCCATAATATATGCAGACATATAAAAAGACACTGGTTGTCCCTTTGACTTGGCTGCTTTATAATTTACAATTTCTTGCGTCAAGTTATCCGATAAAATTTTATGCTAGTTAAAACCATTTCCGTTTGAAACTTCTTCTAAGAAGGGTACCCAGTCTGCATGAAAGTGACAGGGATCTTTTCTCCCGAAAAGTCTGCATAACATCATGGCTACATAAACCATATATTTGTTTAAGGAAGATGTAGCATAAATCCCATGATTATCAACCCTAAAATTTGCTTCAGACCTCGCCCAACCTCTAATTATGTCGGGATATGTCTGGTCTGCCTCAATACATTCCTTTTTCTGAAACTCAGCTAAAAATTCAGCATTAAAGGTGTGTTTATGATTCAGCGAGAGTTTATACATTACTTGAATGTGCTCAGGCCTGAATGAGCCAACGATAGCTCCTTTCTCATTCTGAATGATCCTTGTTGGGATATCTACCTTATCCAAAGCCCAGTCGATCATATCAGTATATGCTACCAGCCTCGGACGCACAGCAACCTTATGAAGTTCAGACTCAGCAACGTCCCGTAGATGATTTTCAGAATCAGGGTCTGCATATTTTAACTCATCCTCCAGCAATTCAAAGATTTGAGCCCATGCTTTGATGGAGTGTATGGTGTGTGGAGTAGTATCCAAGATAATATCACCTTCCTGTGGTTCTTCCTTTTTCTTCGTTGTTTTTTTAGGTGCCATAGTTCTACGTTTGACTTGAGAACCTGTCACAGAAAGTGGATGAATAAGCTCAGCTTTAAAATGAAAATACAGACTTTTTTAACGTTTACTTTGAATATATCATAAAAATAATGAGATTTGTACATCTGTCGCGAATTTAAAGCTCTTAATGCAAAAAATATTTTTGGAGATATGCATTTAATATCCATACTTAGGCATTCTCGGCATTTTCAAATCAAAAGAGAAACTTACTTAATCGGACAACGACACATTAATGAACACTCAAAGAAATATTAACTTTAAACCTGTTTTGGAAGGAGGATTTATTAGTGTTAATTATGAATTAAATCTGAAAACATCACTTTTCGGGGTTTCGGAAGTCTTGATGTCGAAAGGTATGTTATTGGAAAAACCCGATCGCCGAAATTGCGAAATCGCGAAATAGCGATGTTTTATTTAAGATTTAAATGTTTTTAGCATGTTAATTAATTGAGATTAGGCCCTTTTGAGATTTCAGAAATCGGGATTTCGGGAAATACGATGACATGAGACGTGTTCTCACGGAATCGCAAATCCCGAAATCGCGACGACTTGTTTCTTTTTTCAAAATAGGTTTTAACTTATCTTAATTAAATGAATAATCATGATTAGGTCCAAAACATAATTAGTTTAATCTATCGGGATTTCGGAAATTGGGGTTTCGGGAAATATGATGACAAGAGACGCGCTCTTATAGAACCGCGAATCTCGAAATCGCGACGTAATTATATTAATTTTAAACCTTTCTTATAAGAGGTTAAACTAATTCATTTTTTAATTAAGATTTAAACGTATCGGGGAATCGGGAATTAGGGTTTCATGATTCAATTTACATCAGTCATCTGTTTGCGGAAAACCCCGAATCTCGATTTCTTTAATTTTTTAAATTTAAAGAAAAATTACAAAATTTAAAATTACAATACGTTTTAAATAATTTTTTCAAAGGGCGCTGGAAAATTTATATTTTTGTAATCTTTTTCCATTCATTGTCCAAAAGTAAACGATAAAAAAGCATCGCGAATTTTAGAAATGATGAAATTCTTGCTTGAGGAAAGTCGAAACCTTAAAAACAAAAAATCTAGGCCTTTAGGATGAAAAATTTTAGGATCTGTTTCAACAGAGGCAATTAAAGGATGTAATAGGATTGGAAAAATTTATTTATATGTTAACTTTGTTAAAACCTTTATCTCATTGATTTTTTATAATTTTATAATATTTTTCTTATCATAAGCTTGCATCATATAGATTATTTTCATAAAAAATAATGCTTATGTCATGGCAGGAACAATGAATTGAGTTTCATTATTGTACTATACAACAAAAAGGAGATTGGATTACAATGCATTCCTTTGGAAAAGATTATCATAAGGTGCAAAGATATATCTAGAAGATGTTGATATCATCATGTGATTATGGTTTTCTTTCATATATGGATTTAACAAAGGCTCTTTGGCCACCTCAAGATTTACCCTCTAGACATATTAGTTTAACGTTTCTGAATGTGTAGCGAAATTTGAGTTCTTTGATGGATGGATATTTAGTCCCTTTCTAGTTCCATTGGAAGTGAGTGGTAAAATTTATCAAGGGAAAAATGACATTATCCTTATCTCAGGCTTAAAAGGAACGAAGAACACTCTTGATCATTTTTGGTGTTCTGATTTTGTGGCAAATGGGATATATTTAGAAGCACATGAAAGGGTCACAAAAGAGAAAGGGGTATCATATCTTGTCGTGGGATAAAATCTAAAATGAAAAATACGGTAGTCAATAAGAGAAGAACTTCAATCAAGATGACCCTAAAAGAAGACATAAGGGTTGAGCATGTCATGGACTATATGGGGAAGGCCTTGATTAGGAGGTTTTAGAGAAGAAGATTCAATGGTTTGAGCTTAGATGTTTGGCTACAAAAAGAATGGGCTCCCATTTTTCACATTCTTTCTAAGGGTCAGATTGGGTTTATTTTTATAAGTGAAGAGGATGCATTAAATATATCAAAGGGCCAATGGTTTTAGGAAATGGCATAATTGTCTTTGATTCCTCAGTCTATTTATTTTGAGCCTAGATAATTTCCCTATAGAAAAGATCCAATATAGGTCAAATTGTTGGGACTGCCTATTGAGTTCTCCTTGAAGAAGGCAATCAAAGCTTCAGGTGATTCTATTGGAAGAGTTCTAGAGGTGGATCTCTCCTTATTGACTAAACTTTATTGGATGGTCACTTGTGTTTTGGTTCAGGTAGAGATGGACAAGGACATGGAAGATGTTGTGGATAATTTGGTGGGAGACAAGAGTTCTTCCCAACTTTTGGACCATAGAAAAATCCCATTTCATTATGTCTAATGTTATTATTATGGACACATGATCAAAACTTGTACAAAACCTTTATCTAGAAATGTATGGTGTAGAAAGGAGACTTCACATTATGGAAGGATATCTAATGAAAAATTTTGACAAGGGAGAGATCCAATAGATGAAGAGGGGAGGAATATGGAAAAGGTTCTATAGTTAAAGGTTTGTGAAGCGACTTAGGAGGTTTTAACCAATGGCGAGCCTAGTGCTAAGGGTACGATTGGAGCATTTTAAAAGGATGACTTAGCATTTCATCAAGCATTCTATCAAGCATTTCATCAAACATTCTATCAAGAATTTATATCAAGAATTTCATCTAACAATTAGCATGCACACTCAAGAGATAGGAGAAAGAAGTCAAACCATTTCCTTCGGTCATGTGCCCTCCTCCTCTGCAAATCTGTGTGCCCTCCTCTGCAAATCCGTCTACCCTAGCCTCCTCCCGTGTGACCTCCTCTCGTGTGCCTCTCCCTCCTTCTCCTCCTTCTCCCCCTTCCCTAGCCTCCTCCTGTGCCCTAGCCTCCTCCCATGCGCGTGAGTGTATAGTGGTGGTGGTTGCTTGTAGCTCTACACGTGACTGTATAGTGGGACTGTGGTGGTGTATGACCATGCCCTAGCAAATGACTGTGGTGGTGGTTGTTTGCAGCTCGACATGAGTGTATAGTGGGACTGTGGTGGTGTATGACCGTGCCCTAGCAAATGACTATGGTGGTGTATGACTCAGTGTGCGAGTGTATAGTGGCTCTGTTTTGAAATCATATGGTTTTTTTTTGTTTGTATACTCTGTTTTATTTTCGTTTTTATTTTATGTTGTTTTGATTTTCGTTTTTATTTTTTGTTTTTTTATATTATATATATAATATATAATATATTATATATAGGCCTAGACTATAACTCTAGACAAGACTCTAGACAAAAGATAAACTAAAAATCACTCAAATAGGCCTAGATTATAACTCTTCTAAACTCTTCCATCTAAATCATTGGGGGCCCACCGAGAAAAGAGAATAAAGAGAAGTATTAGGTCTTTCCAAACACCTACTCCGAAGAGAGTGTTTGTTGCTAAACAGGTCTTGACCATATCCTACAGAAAGGATTTTAATCTCCCTAATTGGTTAAGCAAATTTCTCCTTATCAAAATGAACCTCAAAGTCATAGGACTTAGTCTCAGATACAAAATTAGTGTGGAAACCTATTTTACTAATTCATTGGCTTGTTTCTTCATTAATAAAAGAAAATATGAACAAATGGGACTATTTCAATAAATTAGATAGGGATTCCCTCTGGTGTCATCCCTATATGTTTTGGCTATAGAGGGCCTTTTCTATATACTTTGTTGTAAATTCAAACATCAACTACTTCATGGGACTCACCTCGAGTCTCGGAACCAAAGATAGGGCAGTTGGTTAGTGGAAATTTCCTAGATGACTTATTCCTAACAATTCTCAAGGAGAAACCCTCATGGATACACATGGTTGAGTGTTTGGATACTTGAGAGATACAATGTAGTACAAGGTACAAGGTGACACTTCCACATTATGCCCTAGTGAAAGCCTCTTTTATGAGTTTGAAAGGCTTCATTGAAAATTTATACAAGGAAGGGTCGATCAACCCTTACATAGTAGAAAAAATAACAAAAAAG
>ML781562.1:370442-390234 GCA_009831015.1 Picea engelmannii
GAATAACTGGGGGTTGGTCGCTCTACCGACCAAATTTCGTCATTAAAACGACCAACTTGGAAGGTTGGTCGCTAGAGCGACCAACATTTGGACCCCGAAAAAAAAAGTATATTTAGTCCAAAAAAAGAAAAAAAAAAATACGACGAAATTTTAAACCGTCGTAATTTGCTCCCAATGTAGTAGTGTTTCCTCTTATGTTGAAATGCTTGTGCATGGATGATCTAGATGAGTTGTTGTGGTTGTATTGTAATGGAGGTTTGATTATAATGTTGCTATGATATATTTCAGTATCTTAAACTTAATTTCAAGAGTGATATTGTGCCTAAAGTTTTTCTGCACCAAGTTGCTTGAAGGTTGGATGCTTATGGAAGACTTGTCCACTTTTCTCACTAATTCTTCCTTCTGCTCACCTTTAGCCTAAACCATAGACTAAAGTTAATGAGAACCTCATTTTCTTATGCATTGCTATCCCAGTTTTATGTGTTTAAACATTATTATGTTGAGCTTTGTCCATTTGAACTCCACTCATAAACCTTCCTCCACAAACATTTTGATGGGTCCTGGGATTATCCTCCTGCAATCTGAGGGTGACTCTTAGCACTAATAGAAATCATGTAAGAGGATATAAGGGGATCTTGGATCATGGATTGATTTTAGAGACAAAGGACGAGAATAAAGAGGCTATAAAGGGTGAGAAGCTCAAGGAAGAGTAGAGTTCATAGAATTTTGGTGTGGGTAGTCAACCTTTAGATGGAAAGAGGGAGTTAGGACCTTCAAATTTTTTCAAGAGATCAAGTTAGTATGAGATGAAATTGATGGATGCTCAAGAGTAGGAAGCTCCTTGGAGCACATTAAGGGATATCAGGCCTTCAACGAAGTTTCTAAACTTTGTGGCATTGATATGTAGCTTCATCGATTCTATGACTTCTAGTATTCAGGGAGCAGCTGACCAATAGGGTTGGAGGGATGACAATGAGCATGATGATGTGCGACATTGTGCCAGTGTCGAAGGGAGAACTAGTTCTAGGTGGATCTTCAAGAAGTACCTTCCTTGATAAAAGCGAGTGTTGATATTTGTAGCATCAGATAGGTAATTCTACATAGGTCTAAGTGTCTAGACATGTGGAAGTCATCCAAATCCTTCTACCTTGAACTTTATTTTAAATAAATTCGTTAATTAGCATTAGTGAATTAAATAATAGTCATTGATCTCAAGTAAGGTGAGAAGTAATATTAGTCATTAATCACTTTGGATATTAGGGTTAGGTCATAACTCAATATTATAAAAGCATGGAAAGGGTGAATGAGAAGCCACTTTCACACAAAGATAGCAAAGAAGGACTTTTGCTAGTGTGGATTCATTGCATTCACTTTGGAGCATAGAAGGAATTGTTCTCAAGTGCTTGAGTCACAAAGGACTGTGACTTAAGGGGATCAATCTTTGTTGAAAATAATTACTTTTTCTCAAGATATTGGATCATAAAGGACTGTGATTCAAGGATATCTCAGATAAGTGGATAAGGACTTCCATCTAGAGATCAGTTCAAGGAGACAAAAAAGAAGATAGGTAGTTGTCAGTGGGTTTCAGTAGATTGGAGCTACAGCAACAGGCTCCCATCGTATGAAGTTTTCATACAACATTTGAGTGTGTGTACATGGGTTTCAGTGGAGACAAGCACGTATATGTGGGTTTGATTAAGGAAAGGCATGTATATCTTGGGAAATTTAAAAATTGATATCGTAAAGCATATCATGAGTTGCTAGGGTTTGCAGGTATTGTCTATAGTTTTATGTATTTCTCTGTGGGCCAGTTTCTCAAGTACGGGGGGCCTTGTAATATTTGAATGATAAGCTTAGTTGATGGGAAAAATATCTTTATGTATTGTGTTTGAGATTTTGGTTTCCAGTATTTCCTTCGCTATCTTTATTTGATTTGAATATCCCAACAAGTGTATGTTGTTTCGTGAGCTACTAATTTGAATTACAACAAGTAAATCACTAGATAACAAGATACCTAGGTGTCAAAGTAGAGATTTCAACATGGTATCAGATCATGTTGAAAATCAACGGCTTCACAAATTGCTATGATACCATGTTGAAATCCCTACTCTGGCACCTAGATGTCTTGTTCTCTAGTGATTTTCTTGTTTTAAATCAAATTATCAACTCACAAAACAACATTATACACTTGTTGGAATATTCAACTCAAATAAAGATAGCGTAAGCAATACTAGAAACCAAAATATCATACACAATACACAAAGATATTCTTCCTGTCAATTAAGCTTATCATTCAAATAAATTCTAAGCTTACAAGGGCTCTGATCGTACATAGGAAAATGGCCCATAGAGAAATACATAAAACATTAGACAGAACCTGCAAACCCTAGCAATCGCATGCATTGTTGTACAACCTTGTACTTTCATGCTTCTCGAGATGTATTTACCTTTCCTTAAGTAAACACATGTATACACACCTTTCTCCATTGAAACTCGCATACACACACTCAAAGACTATACAAAAACTTTGTATGGTGTGATCCTGCTACTGCGGCTCCAATCTATTGAAACCCATTTGTGACTTCCTTCGTTCTTTCTTCTCCCTGGCCGAATCTCTAGATGGAATTCCTTCTACATGTATCCAATATCTCCTTGAATCACGGTCTTTTATTATCCAACCCTTGATCGAAATTCCTTATTTTCTCTCTCAAGTGTAAGCAAAATTCCTTATTTGCTTCTACACTCTCAAATGACTCCACACTAGCAAAATTCCTTCTTTGTTATCTCGATGTGAAAGTGTCTTCCTTCTTGACCATAGTATTGCTTTTATAATATTGAGGTATGACCTAACGGTAATCTCCAAAGTGATTGATAGTTGATATTACTTATCACCTTACTTAATATCAATGTCTATTATTTAATTCACTAATGCTAATTAAAGCATTTCTTTAAATAATATTCAACTCACTAATAAAAATACTTTACTTCAAAATTTCATTTAATTAAAGTAAAGTCTCAAGGTAAAAGGTTTTGGATAACTTCCACACATCTATAAACCTAGAACCGTGTGGATATATATGTCCAATCCTACCAATATCAACACTCCCCCTTAGCAAGGAAGGTATCTTGCACCACTCCAAGTTTGTCTCTGAAGAACACAAACTTCCCTTTAACCAAGGGTTTGGTCAGAATGTCTCCAACTTGATCATCTGTGGAAACATATTGAAGCTTCACTACTCCCTTCTAGATCCTATCTCATATGAAGTGATATATGATCTCTATATGCCTAGACCTATACAGAAATAGTTGTTAGATTCTACCAACATCAACAATTTTCACTTAGCAACGTGGGATAAACTTCTCTACACAAATTGAACAAAACATAAACTATAGCCCAAAGACATAAAGTGACTTTATTACAAATGTAATATGTATATCATAACACCCCCACTTAATGATTATAATATTGAAATCAGATAATAACTAAAGATAAAGCATGCAAACTGAAAACTAAAACATCATAACTAAACATTCTTCAGAAGATTTTTCTTTGGAAAGCAATTCGGCCTAGACAATGTAGAGCTCCATCAAGCTACCTCGTAACCTTTGTAAAGGTGTATCTCCAAAATTGAATTCTCAAGTTCCTAGATTCCACCTCCTTGAACTCCCAAATTACGAATATCTCGAATTAAATTACTAAATTACTAGACTACAATCCACATGCATGTCTCATAACCTCATTATTGGACAACAATTCACATGCATGTCTCATAACTTCATTATTGGACATCAATCCACATGCATGTCTCAAAACCCTAACAAGGGAAAATTCTCGAGATCCACAAACTACCTATCTATCCAACCATCCATCCTAAGATGTATCTACACTAGATCTCTTCTTGTTTTCAAGATGTGGGCTTTTTAAAATGCATGAAATGCCCTTTCTTCAATAATTTCATCGCCACTATCAACATATGATGGAACTTCAACAATGTCTACATTCACTGCATGTTTTTGTCTTTCAACATTCCCTTGAGAACATCATTAGCTCGAAATATACATTTTTAGGTTGTGTGACTCATTTCTTACAATAATGATATTCCATCTCTCCTTTCTCTTTAGCTAATCTACTACAATTGAATCTTGGGTATAATGAAATCTCAATTTGAGTGTCACCTTCTATATTTCATATAATGGTTCTCTTTTCTTTAGTTAAGAGAGTTGAAATCATGCCTTTAACTATTCCCCGCAAATTTTTGTTCATCATTTTCATTTGAATTTTCACCTTCCAAGTGTGAAAATTGAGACAGTTGAATTTTTCTAAGGGGATTTCCATTGAAATAAAAAAAAAAAAATTGGAGTGAAATCTATTTAAAAAATCTAAGGGAATAACAAAGTACTGCAAACCAATAAAGAACCCTAAAAAGAGACTTTATGAATGTACTTTTCCCCTTTGAATTTTTTGAGTAGTAGTAGTACTATGATAAAGAGCTTCATAAATTCAAAGATTCAAACTCATTGGCATCACAAAAAAATGCATTATGTTGGTGATCCCTCGATCCATCTTTGTTGGAAATAGTCCCTAGGTCTTCACATTCACACAAACTCTGTGGCTCTCAAACTACTGAAGTCATAAGAGTGGAAACCTCACAATTCAAAGGCTCAAGACCCTTGATATTGTAACACCACATGGTGCATGTAGATATTGTGCAATATTTTGTATTGTCTATGATGGTAGGTGGTATTATTGTTTATGGATGATTGACTCTGCATTTTTTTTTTTCTATCTATTGCTTACAAATGTCATCCTTCATGGATAATGGTTGAACTTTTTCCTTGGTTGTTGGTTGTTAATGAATCATATATTGGTGGAAAGTGATGTGTTCCCCTTTCAGTAATTATTATTAAGCTTAGTATTGTGTGATGGCTACCCTCTAGATAGACTTTGAGTGTTTTCTATTGTTAATTGGACTCCTCTTTCAGGATGATCCCTTGTTGGATATTTACTTGTCAAGGACATATGTGTGACTTGACAAATTCATCCTTGATGTATTCTGATGAACAATATTTATTTGATATGATGTTTGTTTGATAAATGTGTTATTATGTGTTGATTCATTAGTTTGACTAATTGGAGATGGTGTTTTGGACTCACCATCCATGTGTACTTGCTTCTATTGATGATTGGATATGATGGACCTAGACACCTATGTGATTGTCTAGATTGTGATGAGTACTCGTATTTTTTATTGATAGCATTAAATATTCTTGATAATGGCTATGGAGCATTGGTGATTATTTGATGATGGTTAGCATGATTAGTCCTTGATAGCGCAATTGATAGTATATACACTAGTGTTTTAACACAACTATTGATGTGTTGATTCTATGAATATAAATGATGATATTGCATGAAGAATTAAATATTCTTGATTATGGCTATGTAGTAATGGTTACCTTCGATGATGATTTAATATAATATGTCCTTGTTATGATATGATTGATGATGTATACATGCATTGGATACCTTTCCATTGATATGGTTTATATTATGATTTATGATGTATGAATATGTTGGATGTCTTGTTATGATGCATATATGTACAAGATGCATTTCCATTAATACAATTTATATTATGGTGAGATGGTGAGATTTGGTTATTTTCTCTTTCTTATATCCTTTTATTTTCCTAGTTAGCTAGTCTGTTTTTTTTTTCTTCTATAGATTGTAATTAAGGTAGTTAATTGTTGCATCCATTCATTTATTCATCTAAATATCTTAGTTACAATAATGATGTAATTCTAGATTGTGATGCTCAATTTCCTTAGATATTAATGACATGGCCTCTTTAAGTTATATGAATGCATTACTTTCATTTTATATAGGCAATTAACATTAATAATTAGATGTAGATTGTTAATTGTAGATATTAGTAAATGAAATTAGCCATTGATCTCAAGTGAGGTAAGAAGTAATATTAGTTGTCAATCACTTTGGAGATTATGGTTAGGTCATAACTCAATATTATAAAAGCATGGAAAGGGTGAAGGAGAAGTTACTTTCACACAAAGATAGAAAAGAAGGACTTTTGCTAATGTGGATTATTTCCATTCACTTGGAGCAAAGAAGGACTTTTTCTCAAGTGCTTGAGTCACGAAGTGTTAAGTTTTGAGATATTATTAAGTTATTTTCAATTTACTAGACAATAATAGCATAAGAAGGATTATTGAAAGAAACACAATCACAAGGTACACAACATTTATTCTGGGAAACCTTCATGGGGGAGAAAACCCAACAAAAACTTCCTTAATATAGATTGCCAATACAATGCCAAGATAATAAACCAAGCACTAGAAAAATATCCAACATCGAGCAATGCGCCTCTCTCTTTCTTCTTCTCTCAACTACAGCTATCCAAACTTGTGCACTTGATGATTGAATAAGTGAGTGAACAAATGAGGCGCTAGCCTTATTTATTTATACTAGCTAGCAGGCGCTGAAAATTGTCTCTTCACTGGGCAGGGCCGACTTCTCTTCTTAGTGGTTAAAACCACTTTAATTAGGCATGGGGGAGACTTCTTAATTAGAATAATATAATTAGGGTTTGACCAATCCACAAAAGGGGATTTGGTCAAGTACAAAGCCCGACATGATCAATCCACAAAAGGGGATTGATCTGAAGAATAATAAGTCAATAATAAATAGAATACTCATTGTAGTTACAATATTTCAACATGAAGGACTATAAATCAAGGGGATCAATCTTGGGAGAAAATAAGGACTTTTGATCAAGATCTTGGATCACAAAGGATTGTGAATCAAGGAGATCTCAGATAGGTGGAGAAGGAATTCCATCTAGAGATCAAGTTAAGAAGAAGAGAGAACAAAGGCAGACACAAGTGGGTTTTAGTAGATTAGAGCCGCAACAACAAGGTTAGACGGTCTTTGGGTGTGTGTTCATGGGTTTCAGTGGAGACAGGCACGTATACATGGGTTTGCTTAAGGAAATGCATGTATATCTTGGAAAACATGAAAAATCGAGGTCGTACAACAGATCATGAATTGTTAGGGTTTGCAGGTACTCTCTATAGCTTAATGTATTTCTCTGTGGGACATTTTCCCATGTACAAAATCCCTTGTAATATTTGATTTTATTTGAATGATAAGCTTAATAGATGGGAAGAATATCTTTGTATATTTTGTTTGATATTTTGGTTTCCAATATTGCTTCTGCTATCTATATTTTATTTGAATATCTCGGCAAGTGTATGTTGTTTTGTGAGCTAATAATTTTACTTACAACAAGGAAATCAATATATAACAAGATATCTAGGTGTAGGAGTAGGGATTTCAACATGGTATTAGAGAATGTTGAAAATCAACAGCTTCACAAATTGCTCTAATACCATGTTGAAATCCCTACTCTGACACCTAGGTGTCTTGTTCTCTAGTGATTTCCTTGTTCTAAATCAAATTATCAACTCACAAAACAACATTATACACTTGTTGGAATATTCAACTCAAATAAAGATAGTGGAAGCAATAATAGAAACCAAAATCTCATACACAATACACAAAGATAAACATCCCATCAACTAAGATTATCATTCAAATAACTTCAAAGATTACAAGGGCTCTCGTACCTAGGAAAATGGCCCACAGAGAAATACAAAAAACCTTAAATAGAACTTGCAAACGCTAGCAATCTCCTACATTTTTGTACAACCTTGTACTTTCACACTTCCCAATATGTACACGCATTTCCTTAAGAAAACCCATGCATACGTGTTTGTCTCCACTGAAACCCACATACACATACTAAAAGACTGTATGTAAATTTTGTATGGTGTGATCCTTCTGTAGAAACCCACTTGTCAATGCCTGTGTTCTCTCTTCTCCCTGACCAGATCTATAGATGGAAGTCCTTCTCCACCTATCCAATATATTTTTGAATCACAGTCCTTTGTGATCCAACCCTTGAGCAAAAGTCCTTCTTTTCTCTCTCAAGTGCAAGAAAAATCCCTTGTTTTCTTCTACATTCTCAAATGACTCCACACTAGCAAAAGTCATTCTTTGTCATCTCTATGTGAAAGTGTCTTCCTTCCTCACCCTAGTCTTGCTTTTATAAGATTGAGTTATGACCTGACCCTAATATCCAAAGTGATTGACAGTTAATATTACTTCTCACCTCACTTGAGATCAATGGCTATTATTTAATCCACTAATGCTAATTAAAGCATTTCTTTAAATAATACTCAACTTACTAATAAAAATACTTTACTTTAAAATTTCCTTTAATTAAAGTGAAGTATCAGGGTAGAAGGCTTTGGACGACTTCCACACATCTAGACACTTAGACATGTGTGGATATATATGTCCAATGCTACCAACATCAACACTCCCTCTTAGCGAGGAAGGTATTCTACACCACTCCATGTTTGTCTCTAAAGAACACAAACTTCCCTTTAACCAAGGGTTTGTTCAAAATGTCTACAACCTGCTCATCTATGGAAACATACCAAAGCTTCACAGCTCCCTTTTGGATCCTATCTCAGATGAAGTGATATATGATCTCTATATGCTTAGACCTATATAGAAATAGTTTGTTTATGCTACCAACATCAACAATTTTCACTTAGCAACATGGGATAAACCGCTCTACACAAAGTGAACAAAAACATAAACTATAACCTAAATACATAAAGTGACTTTATTAAAAATGTAATATTTATATCATAACACCCACTCTTAAGGCTTATAGTATTGAAAGAAAAGAATAAATAAAGATAAAACATGCGGACTTAAAACTAAAACATCGTAACCAAACATTATTCGGAAGCTTTTTCTTTGGAAAACAATTCCTAGAACATGTAGAGATCCAGAAATCTACCTTGTAACCTTTGTAAAGGTGTATCTCCCAAATTAAATTCTCGAGTTCCTATATTCCACCTCCTTGAAATATTGAATTACAAATATCTCAAATTAACTTACTAAATTATTAGACTACAATCCACATGAATGTCTCATAACCCCATTATTGGACAATAATGCACAGGCATGTCTCATAACCTTATTATTGGACATCAATCCACATGCATGTCTTAAAACCCTAACATGGGAAAATTCTTGAGATCCACAAACTACCTCTCTAGCCAACCATCCATTCTGAGATGTATCTACACTAGATCCCTTCTTGTTTTCAAGATCCATTGAAAGAAAAAAAATTAGAGTAAAATATGTTAAAAAAATCTGAGAGAATAACAAAGTACTGCAAACCAATAAAGAACCCTAAAAAAATAAAATTGAATGTACTTTTCCCCTTTGAATTTTTTGAGTAGTAGTAGTATTATGATAAAGAGATTCATAAATTCAAAGATTCAAACTCATTGGTATCACAAAAATTGCATTATGTTGGTGATGCCTCGATCCGTCTCTATTGGCAATAGTCCCTGGGTCTTCAAATCCACACAAACTCTGTGGCTCTCAAACAACTGAAGTCATAAGAGCAGAAACCTTGTAATTCAAAGGCTCAAGGCTCTTGATATTGTAACACCCCGTGGTGCATGTAGATACTGTGCAATATTTTTTATTGTCTGTGATGGTAGGTGTTATTATTGTTTATGGATGATTAACTCTGCTTTGTTTTTCTCTATCTATTGACTCTACATTGTTTTTAGCTATCTATTGCTTACACCTATGTGATTGTCTAGATTGTGATGAGTACTGATATTTTTTATTGATAGCATTAAATATTCTTGATAATGGCTATGAAGCATTGGTGATTATTGGATGATGGTTATCATGATTAGTCCTTGATAGCGCAATTGATGGTATATACACTTGTTTAACACAATTATTGATGTGTTGATGCTATGGATATTAATGATGATATTGCGTGAAGCATTAAATATTCTTGATGATGACTATGTAGTAATGGTTACTTTTATGATGATTAATATAATATGTCCTTGTTATGATATGATTGATGATGTATACATGCATTGAATAACTTTCCATTGATATAATTCATATTAGGATTTATGATGTAAGCATATGTTGGATGCCTTGTTATGATAGATATATATATATATATATATATATATATATATTGCATTTTCATTAATACATTTTATATTATAGTGAGATAGTAAGATTGGTTTCTTTTCTCTTTCTTATATCATTTTATTTTCCTAGTTAGTTAGTCTATGTTTTTCTTTTATAGATTATAATTAAGGAAACTCCTCTCCTTAGTTAATATTTTATATAACGAGACCTCTCCTTTTATTTGATAGAATAAAGGAAACTCTGCATTAAAACCCTGGCACTCTAGATAATGGAAATAGAATAATACCATATAAACCCTCCACATAACAATATTTTAAGTTTTGAAATTAAAAGTGCATTCAAAAAGAGAAACTCAACTGCAACTTAATACAATGATTTTGTGGCAAATAACCATGGCTCATGAATGCCACTACCCAAGCAACCGCAACTTGATACATTCATTTCCCCATTTCCCCCTCCTTCCTCTCCATAACCTCATCGAATGGCCATTAAACCTCCAATTTATAAACACTAAACCTCTAGACCAACCATTATTGATCCTCTTCAATCTATGGCCGTTGTTGGTAATGCATCATAGACCTCCATTCACTTGATGGGTCAAATAGATGGACTACCTCTTACCTTGTTATTACCAACCCGCCGTACCGTTTTCACTTCCTTCCTTTATAGAGTTGCCTTATGTGTTAGTGATAGAATTAGAATGTGTTTTTTTTTGGTGGAGGGGGGCGGAATATCTATATGCATGGTTGGGGTGCGTAGGTACTATATAACCTGTACTATATATGTATGTTAGTATGGAATATGATACGTTCTCCCTCTCTATATGTATGTTAGTCTGCTAAGGGATACGTATGGTATATATATGATGATATATTGTATGAATGTATAATAATTGATATAAGATGATATATTTAGTGTACCATCATGTGCATTCTTGGATTTAAATAAATGTGTTTCAATCAATTAAATTAAAAATTAAAGTTGCATTATCATAATCTAGGCTTTCATCTTGTCATGTAATTAATGGTGATTTCCTCAATTAAGAATAGTGTTCCTTACATAATTCTAACATGTTATTTTTCCTTATGAATTTTAAATTTCGTCTTGCTATGGATTCCCATATAATTGATTATATATATATATATATATATATATATATATATATATATGAATTTGGAGGATGGCGCTCTGCGGTTTTTACTCTAGTGCAGGTCACTCACCTATCCTACCTTCCCTACCCCCTCACTGTCCTTCCTGCGGTCAGTCAGCAAACCCCTCCCTGCTAGTGGCTGGTTGCTAGAATTTGGTCCCCCTCCACGCTATTCCACTCGAATCATGGCCACCTACGATGAGGAGGTCGACTACTCGCCAAATCCCTCTGAATCACTCCAGTGGTTTCTGCCAGCAGGCAGCCCTCCCCTTTTTTCTAATAGGTTTACCCCGAAAGATGATGTGGCGACACTATGGGGGGAGTTTCCATGTGTTTTTTCTTCTCCATCACTTACTTCTCAGGCTGCGGTGTCGGTATTGGCTACAGTCTTGCATCTTACATCGCATAACTCAGTTGGTTTTTCCATAAGTGCAAGTTTCTCGCGGTCTTTGACTTCCTCTCCCTTCTCTCTTCTGGGTTTTGAGGATCTTGTGACAGGTTTTGGGGTCTCTACTCCTCTAGCATTGGTGGGTTCACCGCTTCCAGGTTCTATTTCCCGGGACTTCCCAGATCCTTCAATTCTGAACTTCTTCCCAGATATCTCGCTTGTTTTAACTTCTTGTGGCGGTGCTCTCTCGACGGTCGATGCATCGACACTTTTCGACAAGGGTTTCAAGATCTAGATGCCAATTTTCTGGGCACTTACCCTTTTCTTGATGTGGGTCTAGGGTTGATCTCTGAACCTCCTAGTGGGGGTACATTTGGGGGTTTCATCACCCCCTATCTTCTCTCGAAAAATATCAATGGTTGGGACAACACTCTAGAGGGAGCTTCTAGAGTCCCCGAACCCCTTAGTCTGTTTGGGGTACCAGATACTCCTTCGATCTACAAACGTCGGAAGCAGAATAAGTGCATTGGGGTCTTCTCGGACTCCTCGAATCTCATTCTGGGTGAAGACCTATCTATGGAAAAAGTGGTGGAAATGGTTGATAAATCTCTGGTGGGGAAGGTCTATGGTTGCCACTTCAACGAAAAAACCCTCAGAGCTTGGGCATCTACTACTTGGGGGGCATCCCATAATCCATCTCCTCAGATCAGTCGCCTCTCTCGGGGGTGGTTCCTGATAATTTTTGTAGAGGTAGAACAGGCATCTCGGACTCTTACAAGCTGTTGGATCATAGACTCCTCCCCGGTTCTTCTAAAACTCTGGGATCCTACTTTTGATGCCTCCAGTGAGATAATGGACTCCTTTCCCATATGGGTCTGTTTGTTAAGGCTTCTGCCTCACCTCTGGTCTTTAAACATTTTTCAAGCTATTGGGAACATGTTGGGCACTTTCATGGATGCTGAATTTTCTTTCCAGGAGACAAGTGATATGGCACTGGCTCATATATTAGTCTCTTTAAACATAAGGGGCGGCTTGAGGAAAGAGCTCAACATTATGGATAGGGGTCGAACCAGGGCACAGATCCTTGACTATGAGGGCATCCCTTTCCATTGCTAGTGTTGTCATGCCCATGGTCATATATTAAAAGACTGCCCTAAGCCTTATCGTGGCTGAACAAAATCATCTCGCCCCCCCCCCCCAAGCTAAAGCTCATCAGGGAATGTCTTTCCCTGCTAGATCAAACTCTCCATCCACCTCCTCTTCTTCAGGCTCCCTACATACCCCGGGTACTATAATAGTTGGAATGCTACAGGATTCTGGTGGATTTTCTCCAGACTCTGGACGGCTCGACCATGGACAGGCCCCCCTCGGGCACTGACTCAAGCATCTCTTCTATATATAGGTACACTTAAGTCGCCCTCTTTTGATGCATTTTTGAATATGCACCTCTCTATCCCTCTGCATGTTTTGGACCCTCTTCGTGCCTTCAAATTTCTAAAACTTGACAACCCCCTCCCCTACACAACTTATGCTCCCATTTCCCACTATTTCCAAACTTCCCTCACAAGTCACCCTCCCCTCCCTAGCCTCTCTTGGACTTATCCCATCACCCCCATATGAACCCCCCTCCTCTGTATCCAATGATGATCCCTCTTCAGAGAACTCGAAGGAACAAACCATTATTTTTCATCTCAGAAATGAGACTATACTAAGGCCTCCTTTTAGGAAAGTTGGGCTTGGAAAAAACCCATATGATATCACACATAAAAAAGGTCATGGGTGTGCATCTCTCCTTTCAAAGGCACAAAATCGTGCCCTAATTGACATTGCATCTGGTAGACAATGGTCCATTTTGGGGGCACTTAAAGCAGTGCATACCCCAAGTGAGGTTCCCCCATGAAATTGCTCTCCTTCAATTGCAGGGGTCTGGCGAGCCCACACAAGAAATATGCCCTTAAAAGGTTGATTTTCACACATCAACTAGATGTTATTCTGCTCCAAGAAACAATGGTTGATTTTGCAACTGCTTCCACTATACTTGAAGCTCTGCTCCATGGTTGACATTTTGAGGGTATTGATGCAAATGGTAGATTGGGTGGTTTAATTACTGGATGGCGTTCTTGTTCTATTAAACTCCTAAACTCTTGGGCACTCAACTCTTGTCTCGGAGTGGACATATTCGTGGAAGCATGGGGAAGGAATTTAGGATTCTGAATATTTATGGCCCCTATATAGAGAGGACACCCTTTTGGAAATCGATATTCAAGCTTAATATATTGAAGGTTGACAACCTCATCCTGGGGAGAGACCTAAACTTTTCATTGGGAATGGTGGAGGTCTGGGGCCCTAATGCGTGTCCTGGCCACCTCTCTGCTATGTTCTCACATTTTCTGTCAGATAATGGCCTTCTAGATATAGCACCCCGAAGGCTTATCCCGACTTGGAGAAATATGCAGATTGGGGACGCAAGGGTTGCTAAGCGACTAGATCAATTTATGGTCTCAGAAAAGCTGATGGACTCTCATTTTCAAGTCATAAAATGGATTGGCTCTGGGGGAGAATATGACTAATCACCGATTTGGATGGTACTGGAAGGTGGGCTGAAAAATATGCCATCCCCCTTCAAATTCAATGCTTCCTGGCTCTCTGATGAAATCTTCCTAGACCTGATAAATTCTAACTGGAGTCCCTATGACCCCAGCTCGGGTTCACCGGTCGGTCTGCATTTTGCAGTCAAACTCAAAAGAATCAAAAAATTGGCAATCCATTGGGCTCGAGAAAAAAGAATAAAGGAGGAAACAGAATTGAAGCACACATAAGATCACATTGAAACACTCTATCAATCGGTAGACACAAGGTTTTTATCTGAAACCTCACGGGAAAATCTAAAATCTCTAGAATATTGGCTCAGGCAGTTGTTGGCCGAACAAGAAGCTACATGGAAACTGAAAAGTCAGGCCATTTGGCTGGAAAAGGGGGATGAGAATACCAAATTATTCCATGCATATGCCAAGGTTTGAAAAGCCTCAAACACAATTTGGAATCAACATGACCAGGAAGGTAGGCGAGTTTCATCATTTGAGGGCTTGGCTAAGATGGGAAAACATTACTTCAAATCATTATACAAGGTAGACCAAAGAGAAAATATCGCAGAGATTGTTCGGATTTCCCTCTATTATCCCAGCTTTGTGGACAAAGAAAGGAACAAAGAAATCTTCATGGAAGTGAGTGAACAGGAATTAAATGAGACACTTCATAGCTTCCAAAAAGATAAGAGCCTGGGGCCAAACAGATGGTCGATAGAATTTTATATTGGGTTCTACAAACTTCTAGGAGAAGATCTCCTCCGTGTGGTCAAAGAATCCAAAAGGAATGGCAAGATGCATGCCCCTTTTAACTCAAATTCCTTAGCTCTTATTCCAAAAAAGGATGAACCCCTCTCCTTTGAAGAGTTCTGGCATATCTCTCTCTGCAACTGCATCTACAAAATAGTGGCAAAAATCATTGCAAGACACCTAAAACCTATTATCTCAGACTCTATATCAAAATAAAAAATTGGGTTCTTAAATGGATGACAGATATATGACGCCATTAGAGTGGCCCAAGAAGGACTACACAACCTCATATCCACGAGGACAAAAGGGGCCATTCTGAAAATATATCTCTCAAAATCTTTGGATCGTGTCAGCTGGTCTTTCATCAGGCTACTTCTTACACATTTGGGGTTTGAGGTTCCCTTCATCAAATGGATTATGGCCTGCATTTCCTCTGTCTCCTTTGTGGTACTTATAAACGATGAAGCCTCTCCTTTTTTCACCTCAGAAAGAGGTGTGAGGCAGGGATTCCCCCTCTCTCCACTACTCTTCCTTTTGGTAGCAAAAGGATTAATCCGAGCCATTGGATTGACCTCCTCCTTGGGATATTTTTAGGGGATTCATACCTCTCCAGACTTTAGAATTACTCATCTACTCTTTGTAGACGATGTACTAATGTTTTGTAGTAGAAGAACCAAGGATGCTAAACAATTAGCTGATATAGTCCAATTTTTCTGGGAAGCTACAAGGATGGTTATAAATTCACAAAAATCCTCCTTAACTTTAATTGGATTGGAAGTCAGAACAACAACCATTTACATAACTCTCTTTCCCTTCCCACTTCAGGACCTCTCTCTAGGTATCAAATATCTGGGCTTTCATCTCAAGGAAAATAAAAATCATTCAAAAGACTGACAGTGGCTCCTGGCCAAACTCGAGAAGAGACTAAATGTATGGAGTTTTCAGTGGCTCTCTAGGGCAGGCAGATTGACACTGACAAAATAGGCTCTTGAGGCTATTCCAGTTTATTGGATGTCTCTTTCCTGGATTCCCAAAGGGATATTGTAAAATTTTCGACGTATATGCTTCTAATTCATATGGTCGGGACCTAAGTAACACTTTACTATGCCTTGGGAAAAAATGGGAACTATTGGCTCATCCAAAAGCACTGGGAGGTTGGGGACTAAAGAACATATTCATTTTCTCAAAAGAATTAGCAACCAAAGTCTGTTGGAGACTCTTAACAACTACCAGCCTATGGACACAAGTGGTGGCACACAAGTACATCAAACCAGATTCGATAGGAGATTGGATACGAAGGAATGATAAGAACATACTAAATTGCTCAATTATTTGGAAGGCAGTGGTAAAATCCTTCCGTGTGGTAGGTGATGGATTGGCTTGGAAAGTAGGCAGGGGTGATCAAGTTCAAATCGAAACAGATCCTTGGCTTGGCAGTGGAAACTCTCATATTCTACCACAGGCCTTATTAGACCACTTACATCATCAAGGTCTCTACAAACTAAATCAAATTGCAGACCCAAAAACCAAAAACATCTAATAACAAGGGTGGTACAACTCAACCACACTTGATTTGGAGGGAGATCTCCTCTTACAGTGGGACTATTATATTTTTGCACTCCAACGAGGTCACATCAGGCTCTTGGACAAGGACGATGAACTGGTCTGGAAAAAATCACCCCACGGGGTCTACACTCCAAAATTGGGTTACATAGCACTTAATGTAGACCTCCTCCAAAGAGAATCGTGTTGGTGGTGGAGTAGACTTTAGAAAATCAAAGCCCCATTAAAAACCAATATTTTCATATGGTCTACTTTGGTAAACAAGGTCCCCACCTGGGACAAGATGATAAAGTGACAAATCGTTGGGCCTGGATGGTGCCCTCTTTGCAAAGCTGAAAATGAATCCATTGCTCATTTCCTCATCTTCTGCCCTTTCACATTGAAAGTATGGGGGGAATCCTATTTTCTTCTGAGACAACCTTGTGATTAGAATGGGCCTTCCCTGGAATCAACTTGGAAAAAATGACTTCAAAAACCTTCACACAAAAAGATAAAATATCTTCCTCTTATCATCAGCTAGGGTATCTGGTTGGCAAGGAATTTGGCTATATTTCAGGACAAGGCATCGGTTCCTGAACTTACTGCAGCAAAAATCCTCTCGATCCTTGATCATTTTCCCCAGGAAAAGAACTTTCCCGCTACCCGAGCTATTCAGCCTGAACACATAGACTCCTATTTTCCCTGGGCATACTTTTACGGTGCATCACAAAATCTCCTCTGTGGGGGGAGGGGGCATTTTGCATATTTCTGAAACACATGTTTATAAAATAAAAATGGGGTTGGGAAAAGGAACAAACAACTATGTTGAACTCCTGGCTTTGCTACTATTACTCAAATATGTTATTGAATAGGGGTTACACTCCTTACAACTTTTTGGTGATTCCATGAATGTCATCAACTGGACTTGGAAAATTCAGCCTTGCCACAATATTATATTGCAACCCATATTGGAGGAAATTATCACTATTATGGATTCTTTTGACACTTTTTTCCTACAACATGTTTACGGGAACCGGAACTCAGTAGAAGATGCTCTGTCAAAAGAAGGAATCACTCTATCTTATGGACATTGACACATAACAAAATCCAACAGGGATGTGGCTCAAAGTTTCTACCATTGGCCTTTCATTGAAGAACCAGATCAAACACAACTTTAATCTATTGTTCACTCCTTCAAGTTTATTTGCAATTCCTTGAATATACTAGAATGGAACCTTAATAGTCCTTTATGTATAAACACTTTAAGTGTTATATTTTTCTCTATAGTCCTTTGTGGCAGGTATTGTAATAAATTGTCCTACATGGTCTCATATCTTAAAGGACCTATGGGGAATATTGTATATGTCTTGAACAGGGCACCATAGGCTCTTGGGTAGTAACCCTCACACTTTTCTTCCTTTCTTGAATGTGCTCTTCTAGAACCTACAAAATGTAATTTTGTCTCTACGGATGAATAAAATTACACTTTTTCCGAGGAAAAAAAATTGATTGTCGTCCATTGTGAAATAATTTTAATTATCGTATTTTATCTAAATCTTGCTATAAGTCATTGTCAAGATTTAATTTTTTAATTAGCATTGTAAAAAAATTTAAAAAAACAAATCAAGATGGTTGTCAAAATTATTAATTCGATATATCTTGATATCACAATAGATAAATGATAGCCTTACTGCATCTAGTTGCATTCTGCCATTAATGGATCATAATTTAGTTACATCTTCACCTATATAGCATAGAGATGAGCTTAATTAAGGTGTCTTAGTTTAATTACATTTGATTATATTGTACATGAATTAGACTATGTGTGCCTTAGTTTAATTACATGGAAAGATATTTTTCCCAAAACCAAGGGTTAATGTAGAACTAATCTAGGTGAACCCTTCTTACAACCCAAGCCATGTGAATATAACACCTACCCTATTCTTTCATATCTTTGGTAGACTAATGGACCTCACATATGTGTTTCATAAGTATTCAATGAGTAGACATATAGGTGTGGGGTTGGAAGTCTTGGACCTTCCACCCTTTTGTGTTGATGTAGACCAATGATGGAACCATGAGATCAATAATCAATGTATAGTGGATAACTAATTAATATTGATGATTAGATGACATCATGTTGATGACTTGGGGTAATACTATTAATATAATCACATTAATATGAATGAGTTGGATGGTATTCCATTAATTGTACTCAATGGGCCTTTAAGCATTTGAATTAAGGGTTGGTGCTATGAGGCATTCACCTTATTGATTGGGTAATAGAATGATGGTTGGAGAATTGATTAATCGATGACAACATGACTAATTACTAACAACAAATTAGTATGATAATGTTATCAAATACTAACTAATACAACCATGATGATAAAGATGGCATGAATAAACTATGACTAAATTTGTGAATAATTCAAAGAATTTCTAGATTAGTATTGAGGAATAATGGTGTCAATGGTATTCAATGATAACCTTGAATTGTGCCCAATTAGGATTTTTAATCCCATAAATTTAATTGAGGAGTTGATCTCAGAATGTCATGACTCATTGTTATTCATTGATTAATGACAATCTTGATGAAAGATGACATAATAACATGACAATTGATAATGACCTTGAAGACAATGATAGGTTGATGATATCTTTATTATATGGTTGTCTTGAATATCGATGATGAAAATTGAGATGAAATTGAATGGTTGATGCATGATGAATGATGTGTGATGTCATGATGGTGTCATAGTTCAATGCTTGATAATGGAACATGTATATTGATAATAATCCAATGAAATTAACTATGTTGATAATGAATTCAATATACTGAAGTGGGTTAATAATGATCATGTTATTAATACTCCCAATGTTATTAGTGGATTGCCAATTGATTCATGAAGATTCAATTGTATTAATGCAATTAAGTTCACATATGATAACTGTTATCACTGAAATTTCGTCTGCACAGGGCGACAAGAACTCTGCATCGTCAGCACAGAAAAAGAGTCATTCATGGCACAAGGATTAATTCCACAGCACAGCAAAAGGGTCAAAACTATACAAAATGGCCAAAAAATTACAAGGCGTGTTGCACCCACTGGGCGCGCGCGTGCGCGCGCAACATCTTCGTACCTGGAGCGCATATGCGCGGCTGTCGGGTGAAAAACCCGTGCGCCTGCCAAACGGCGCATTTATGAAACTGGTCGGCCTCCCAACCACTAATGGATCGGCTCCCAAGTCGATTTGACACCAAATCCGAGCTCAATCTGCGTGGGGAGGCTGGTCAAAGACCTAATTGT
>ML781562.1:421702-448508 GCA_009831015.1 Picea engelmannii
TCCATCTTCCATCCTAAGATGATACAACTTCTTTCGAAGAAACAACTTGTTTACCAGGGACTTTGATTGATACAAATTCCCTAACTTATCCCATAGTTCCTTGGTTGTAGATTCTCCTGAGACATTCAATAACACTGAATCTTCCAGGAAGAGTCGAATAGTACTCCTCGCTCTTCTGTCCAACTTGTCCCAATATTCCTTCGACATACCAGTAGCTAGTGTACTAGTAGTTTGTGTACTGGTAGGTTGTGTACCAGTAGCCTGTGTGCTTGTAGATGGTGTAACAGTAGGTTGTGTACCAGGATCCACAGCGATCCATTGTTCTTTGTCTACAAGAAGGTTCTCCATCTTGAGCTTCCATAGCTCAAAGTTTTTACCGTTGAACTTCTCTATCTCGATTCTATATGAGCTCGCCATTCCTCTTTCTTTACTCGAATCTCCACTACAAAAGCTCCCACTAAACCCAGGTTTATCACAGACCCAAGATAAACTTGATCTATCAAGACCGAGCCAAACCCTCAACAACAAAGGCGTCCCTCTGAAGCCAAAAACGAGCTCTGATACCACATGTAAGTTTTAAACCTGTGAAGTAAAGCAATGCATATAGATTCTTAAGCAATACAGAAATTAATCAATGGCTCATACACAGAGTACACAGAGATTTTATACCGGAAACCCTCAACCGGGAAAACCTTTCTTATTTTCATTATATCGAATTTCACCATTCACCATACAATATATACAATGTTTTAAGGTATTTCGTAGATACCAAAACCCTAATCCCTTAATCCGGGATTAATTTTCAAATCCGCTAAAAATAGCAAAAAACGGCCCAAAAAAAAAAATTGGGGCGCTGCCCCAGGCTACCGCCCATTGCCAAACACTGCGCGTAACTGGGGGGGGGGCATACCTGCCCCCCCCTAGGACCCCCCTAGGAAAGCACCCGGTGCACATGGCAAAGCTCTAAGTGAAGGGATCGTCAGACGCAATTGTTGTATCTAACGCGCCCACACACACACACACATGCAAAGAATATAACACATACCTAACAATTATCCTCTCTACCATGTTAGGATTAGAGCCTTAGAAGTATCATAAAAAACAAAAAACAAAATAGGTGTGGATTACTAACAAACTGATGAATCTGATTCAATGACATTCATGATAAATTGATGGTGATATTGTGATTCAGTGACAATATTAATGATTCAATAAAGATAGATAATTCATATTGAGGATCTGGATGATGTCAAAGGCTTACCATGGACTTGATGATGGGGATTATAATCAAATAATATTTGTAGCAGGATTTATTATCATTTAAGGTGATAACATGGGCTTCATTGATGATGACAATCTTATGATTGAAAAAGATGATGTGTGATTCAAGAATCTAGAAAGAAAGAAGCTTTCATACTTGGTTATATATAACATTGATTCAGCTTTGAGGCCATAGCCCTTTTGAGAGGGGGATAATTGTAACACCCCATGGTGAATGCTAATACTGGGCAATATTTTCAATTGTCTATGATGGTAGGTGTTATTATTTTTTATGGATGATTGAGTCTCCATTAATTATTGCTAGCCATTGCTTACAAGTACCATCCTCTATGGATAACGATTGAATTTTTTCCTTAGTGGCTAGTTGTTGATGAATCGTAAATTGGTGGCAAGTGATGTGTTCCCCTTTCAAGAATTATTATTAAGCTTAGTATTATGTGATGGATACCCTCTAGCTAGACTTTGAGTGTTTTCTATTGTTAGTTGGAATCCTATTCCAAGATGATCCCATGTTGGATATTTGTTTGTCAAGGCCATGTGTGTGACTTGATGAATATATCTTTGATGGCATATAATGAGTAATGTTTATTTGGCATGATGTTTATATGATAAAGATGACTTTGTGTGCTGATGCATTTGTTTGACTAACAGGAAATGGTGTTCTGAACTCACACCCCCTTGTGCTTGCTTCTACTAATGATTGAGTATGATGGACCTAAACACCTATGTTATTTTCTAGATTGTGATGAGTACTTATATTTCTTAGTGACATCATTAAATATTCTTGATAACGAATATGAATCATTGGTAATTATTGAATCACAATTAGCATGATTAGTCCTTGATAGTGCAATTGATAATATATACACTTGTTTAACATGCCTATTTATGTGTTGATGAAATGGATATTAATAATGATATTGCATGAAGCATTAAATATTATTGATGATTGTTATGTAGCAATGGTGAGCTTTGATGATGATTCAATATGATTTTTCCTTGTTATGATATGATTGATGATGTATACATGCATTGGATACCTTTCCATTTATATGGTTCATATTATGATTTATGATGTATGCATATGGTGGATGCCTTGTTATGATGTATATGTGTACAAGAAGCCTTTTCATTAATACATTTTATATTATGGTGATATTGATTATGATGATGATGTTGCATATATAATGGCATATTGGATGGACTAATGTGTCACATGTTGAGACCTTGGTGGAAAATGGGGAAATGCACTCAATGGAAGGCCCATTTCTCAATGAGGATGACTATTTTATTTTATACTAGTGCCTAGGAAGTCTTGGAAATGGGAAAAGTCTAGTGAAAATGACCTCCAAAGTTAACTTGGGTAAATGGGTAGAATGGAAAAGGGTTGTACTCCACTTTTACCTTGTTTTGGACACTTGTAAATTCAATCTCAAGAACAAATTTTCCCTTGCATGGAAAATGGGAAGGACAAGAGGTAACTATTGAGAAGATGTTACATTAATATTGATTATAAAAGAAGCATTCTTCCCAAGAGTTGGGGTCAGTTGGATCATAGGGAATTGGTTATGGGGAACTTGGTGTTATTGATGCATGTATGTTATGATAATGGTGAGTTGGGTAGAATATTTCTATGCAAACCAAGTTTGGTGGATTAAGGGGTTGGGAGTGTACCTTCAACATGATGAGGTACTAAAGCGTAGTGTGCCTAACTCCTTGCATTGTTTTCCTTTGGGGCCAAATTGCAATATGCCACTATTATTGTGGTTGTGACCACTAGCTAAACGTGGTAGTAATATATTTGCTTGAGGGGGGTGCCACTATGTCATGGTTACGATCACTAGCTAAAAGTGGTAGTAAGAACCCTTCATGCCATAATCCCATGGTATTTGGAGGTGTTGCAAATCCAAAATCCTCTCCACCACACCTAGGATGAATTGTTTTAAGTCTATTTTGATTTACTCTTGAATAGCTTAGGTTGGATTCTTGAGAGTACAATGATTTTGTTTATTTTCTTACCTTGTTGAGCTTAATCCTTGCTTGGAGGGGAACACTTATGAAGGTGGTTTCATTGGTTGGGTGGAAAAATGACTCTAAGTGTGATCCCCACCCCCCGCCAGTTTATTGAATACTAGTTCATGGAATGTTGTTGAAGACTGGTTCGAGGGATCTTGTTGGAGACTATTTCATGGGAGATAGAGAATAGTTGGATCAACCTTGTACTTCTATGAACTAAAGGTTATAGCTATTTTGTATTTGAGTATTTAATTTTGCATTGTTAATTATTTGGATTGATGGTATAATTATATGTCCTTTATGGGCCTTTTGCAATCCCTTATCTAGTGTAATTTCTATATCATATGCATGTGCTTTAATGATTCTAGACCTGGATTGCTTTGATGTATGTGGTTTTAGAAAAAAAATTATCTTGTTAAGGTAATTCCCTGATGGGCTATTATATATATGACTTTGGACTCTTAGACCCTTCTTTTCTCTGGTACCATATTACAAAATGAGATACATTGTTAAATGAGGAAATCCTAGATAGGGTTGAGTCACATAACTAAGCTCAAAGAAAGATACTCACAATAAAACGATACAATATTATCAATGAATAAATGGTGCATCTATTACAATTGACTTCACCTCCTTATATAATATTGTTCACTAAGAAAGTCATTTCCACTTATGAATGTGGTCAGATAGACTGCTCTACACAAAGTGAGAAAAAAACATAGACTATAAACTAAAGTAATAAAGTGAATCCATTACAAATTTAAGCTTTATATCCTAACGCTTTGTCCCAAAAAGTACTTTAGGTTCTCATTGCTTGTCTTAACTATAAAATGTCTTCTAATGAGATAGTGTCACCATTTCTTAATTGCATGTAGAATAGATGAAATTTTTTTCATAAGTGGATTTTACCAAAACTTCTCCCTCTAATTGTTTACTTTTAAAAGTCAATGGTATCCCTTCTTGTATTAACACTACTCCAATTCCTTGCCTTGATGCATCACATTCCACCATGGATGTTTTACCAAAATCAAGTGTTGCCAACACTGGTGTAGAGGTCATAATATCCATTAAGATTAATAATTTTAAGGTAGCATCTTCACTCCACACAAATCAATTCCTCTTCAAGATGGATGTGAGTGGAGCTACAATGCATGCATGATTCTTAACAATTTTATTATTATATATTATAAGACCCAAAAATTCTCTAAGACTGCTAAGGTTCTTAGGCATGGACCATTATGTGATATTCTAAATATTTTGAGGGTCAAACTTGACTCCTTCATGTGAAACAATATCACCCAAATACTCTATTTCTTGTTTCCCAAAAGCACATTTGGACCTTTTTGTATACAATTGATTGTTGTCAAGTATTTGTAGGACTTTATCCACTTGTTTTAAAGGGGTTCTTCCCATGATTTTCTATATATAAGTATACCATCAAAGAAGACCAACATAAACTTTTTAAGATAAGGTTGGAAAATATTGATCATAAGGCTTTGAAAAGTAGGAGGAGCGTTAGTCAACCCAAAAGGCATGATCAATAACTCATAGTTCTACTCATGTGTTTTGAAATTTGTTTTGGTAATTTATTCTTCCCTCAATATGATTTGTTGGTATCTTGATTAGAGATATATCTTTGTGAAGTAAGCTACCCTATGAATATCATCCACTAGATCATGAATATTGAGAATGGGAAATTTATCCTTGATGTTGATTTTGTTCATATCTCTTTAATCAACACACATCCTTCAAAATTTATCATTTCTTCTCACCATCACTACTAGGGTTGAAAAGGGACTCTTACTTGGTCAAATAATACCTACATCCAACCAACATGTCTTGTACCATTTTTTGAATCACATTATTTTGTTGATATGTGTATCTATATGGTCTTTTATTAGGAGGTGTGATTCAAAGTATGAGCTCAATTTGATGTTCATGATCTCTAGACGAAGGTATACCCTTAGGAATTTCTTGGAAGACCTTACGATGATTTTTCAAGGTACATTTTAATTCTAATGGAATGGTTTCATCTTCTTACTTCATTTTTATAGAAGAAAATCTTGCAATAACTCCACTACAACCTTTTTTTAGAATTATTTCCATTCCATGTGAGCTAATCATCTAAGAGGGTGGAGATTTTGTTTTTGACAAAAATGGGTAATATTTGTATTAGAAAAGAGTTTTGCAGAGCATAGTGATAAAACAAATACATAGAGTTCAGTTGGTCATGTTCATCATCAAAGAACATTGTATGTGTTCCCTCCCTACTTAGAAAATACCCATAATTCCCACATAGATTGAAATTGTCTTACCATGTATAAATTGCTACAAACAAAAAAAAAAAACAAAAAAACAAACAAACAAACTTAGATTTATGAAGCATAAATTGCTAATGCAGGTGTAAGGATGTATCCACATCATGTCCATCTACACCAACTGTTGCTTGTGGGATGTGTTGGTTGTGGAGCCTGATTTTCTTCCTAATTCAGAGGTTTGTTTTAGTCATGCTTGGATCCCATTTCTTGACGGGGGGTGTGGGGGGGATTTCCCCCACACCACTGTCACCAGGGG
Source organism: Picea engelmannii (assembly GCA_009831015.1). NCBI lineage: Eukaryota > Viridiplantae > Streptophyta > Pinopsida > Pinales > Pinaceae > Picea > Picea engelmannii. Next base: position 427,574 of record ML781562.1, read on the forward strand.
GATGACGACAATTAATGGAGCCCCCCCTGGCAGGTCATTCAAGGGAAACACTCCCGAAGATAAATTTTGGGAAAATTTTCCTTGTAAAATATTGTAATTTTGTAGTCAATCTGGACCATTCATTATAAGGTTGCAGATCCGACGATAGAAGTTATGTTAGGGATTTTTTCCTGGAAGAAAACCCTCATTTATGAGGGAATTTTATTGTGGTTGTATGCGATAGTGAATACTATACTATGAGGGAGGATACTATAAGAGAAAGAAAAGGAAGTTACAACGGAAATGTTGTAGATTGTATCCCTTCATTTTCCTAGATAATAAAAAGGAAGGACCTGAAAATTTCTCTGGTTCACCTATCCCACACTGGGTGAACCACATATATATATGTCTCTATTGTATTGTGTATCTTCTTGTTTTATTTTTTTTTTTTTTCTTTAATTTTATTCCTTTGCGATCTTGTTTTTCTAACAGGACGCATTGTTCATCTTCGTGTCCAACTTCGAGCAAGTCGTTTCGTGGTCTTTCTGAGGTTGCGTTTGATTCCCTTGACTCATCGAAGGGAGTTGGTGCCTACGGTTTGAATTATTGTTGTGGGGGGTTGATCAAATAGTGGCCAATAGTTCTGATATGCTCTATGTTTCGGATTATTTCCCTCATGAATACAACTAGCTCCTCATTTATCCTTATTTCCTCCCTTTGAATTGTTGTTGCAGTTGGGCTATCATGTTTCTGGAATCCAAAATTTCCTCTTGTTGGGATCTGATTTGATCATGGAGAGAGATAATTGTGCAATTGCTACATCCACAGGGATATTTATTGTGTCACGACATAATTGTAAAGTTGAGACAGCGATGGTAATGTGGGCGATATGCCTGAAAATCGCTTGTATGCCAGAAAATGAGAATGTTGTGCCAACTTTCTCGTTCTCTCTGAATTCGAATGACAAAGTCGCTTGAAATGGGTCGAAATCCTGCAATTCCCATGAACAAAGAGGCGGCACCATAATGTGGAATAATAACAACCCCATCGGGTGAACGACTCTTGCTGACGCGAGTGGATTAGAATCAGTATCCATGGCTTTCTTCAGACGGGGGATCTTGACATGGAAACATAATGAGTGCAGAAGTTCGCATGGTTCCGAGAGATGGCCCAGAAATATTGAGGATACTTGGATGCGACATAAGCTCTTGGAGAGATGATTAAAGGATGTCGTGTGTTCCTTGCATGAGAGTGTTATCTAGTGAGTCCACACAGACTGTGACGTGGGGTCAAGGTCATTCTCGAGGTCCCATAATGTTACGATGTGGAAGAGAAGCAAGAAAGGAGTATAATTTCCCACGATTTAGGATTGAAATTATTTTCCTTATACAAAAACAATTCCCTTGGATTACCATCGGTGTCACTTCTTTGTAACTTAAGGGAGGATTTTATGAATGATTCTATGTTGGTTTTTAGGATGCTCTGGTCTACGTTTTTAGCTTCCTTGGCAAGTAAATCTCCTATGGATTTCTATTGCATAAGGACATGGTAGTAACTGAACTTTTCAATTTTTTCCTCAAGAGTTCTGATGCGAGAAAATATAGATTCAAAGTAGGGTGGACATTTTTAATTTTCCTTCGAAGTCCCTTTATTATCATATCATAGTCCCCTATTACCACCATTTTAGCCAGACTTCTATCAGATATAAGGTGCATTCCCATATAGACTTCTAGCACTTCTCCGTCGTTGTTAGTGGATTGACCTAAACCCCATGAATAATCCAGAAGTTGTTGTCCATCGGAGTAAAAAAATCACTCCCCCCGGGCCTGCCGCCACTAAGAGGGTGGATATTTTACCCCATTGAGTTCATATTCAATTTTGTAATAACCCCTCCCCACTAATTTTATAGATCTATGCTTACTGCTATAATATTTTAGAGGTTTCCTAGCTTGGGACTTTCGTCAAACAATTTGCTACCATTCTCCAATACCTGTGAAATACCCACTTAGGATTGTTGTAGAATTTTAAGTGTATTTTTGGGCTCTGGATTTTGTCAAACACTTGGAAAACAACCTTGCAAAGATACCCCTTTTAGTGTTGATATGTTTTATTGTGTCTTTCTTATGTGTTTTGATGGTTCTCTGGTTCAAGATTTTTGTCAAACACTTTGCCTACATGCTCAAATATCACTGTAAATTCCCCTTTTTGTTGTTGGTATTATTTTGTTTACTGTTGATAAGATTTAATGCTTGTTTTGGTTCATATATTTTAAAAAATAATTACAACAAAACCATCATAGATTGGGCACACAAAAGAAACGTTTGATTGCATGTATTAGCAAAACGCAGCAATTACAACACTCACATACTAAAATTGTAACAACAAGAGAAGATATGCAATATCAAACTGATTTATTCATATTCTGTTAACCTATAGTGATTTATTCATTTGACTTCAAACCCCCACAATCTGATAATACCTATGGACAACATCAACATCCAATTAAAGGTAAAATATAGTTGAGAACTACAATATGATTTTCTGAGGAAGACCACTGAGGTTGCAACAAATTGACTTGGGAAGAATCAACCCCTTTTGTACAACAAAATATTTAGGTAAATGGAAGGATTTGTTGAAATATAAAGGAAGAGGTTAAATATGGCGCTTTGGTCTACATAATGGTCCACTCTTGAACCTCGTGGGAAACAATAAGTTACAATCTCCCTTGAATGATACCCACGACCTACAGATAGAGTATGACTTCCTCTGAAATCCTTTACTTGTTTTAAGAGATTAAACAACCCTTTGAAACCCTCGTGGTGTTGTATATTACTGCCATGTTCCTATGCTAGTATCCCAACAAAATAGGAATGTGTGAGGCGGCCTTCTCTATGCCCCCATGATTTGTAAATAAAAGTTCAGTCCAAGAAGAATAGTAGTGCTAACAAATTATGGCTCGATCTACAATAAACAACCTCCATAAATCCCAACTCTGAAGATACCCATGAGTTACCAACATGATGTAGATCACTGCCCATGATTTGAAAAAGATGTATATTTATATTCAAAAATGAATGCAAATGGATGATCTGAATGATCTCCCCTCCTAATGGGTAGGGTGGATCTTTCACCACCGAAACCTGATTAGCTAGGGTGGAATCTTTCACCACCGAAACCAATCCAAACCAGGGTTTACTCCAAACCCTCAAAGACTCCAAGAGGTCTCCAAATCAAATCAAATAATCGTCATAATAATGAGAGAATAAGCTCTCATTGTACTTTTATACCCCTTTTTATTTTTTTCTCTTCAAGTGACTTTTTAATTCAACTTTAGTGTTTCCTCTAAAATCACTTTATTAATTTATTAAGCCTTTTTACTCCAAAAAGGTTTTTATTTGACTTTAAATCATTTTTGGGAACTGAAAGTCACTTTTTATCCTCTCTGTCATTTAGAGCTCTTCATCCTGGTTCCAATGAGCTATTGCATCAAGGTACCCCTCTTAGATAAATTATTAAAATGAAACTCTTAGTGCAATCCATTAAATAATGTTCATTAATACTCACAAATTACAGGAACGATTGAAATGCATCAGAATCGAAACTTGACTACGCATGTGAGATCCCAATGATGAAATATGATAAGTGGACCTCTTTCAACATCATATAAATCCCATAAACCCCTTAATCTCACTAGTAACATCAAATCATCCCTCTGGTCAAGTTGACATAAACCCATAAGTTTGCCTCCAACTACATAGCAAGGGAATCCAAAAATGGGGACATTACAATCCTCCCTTCCCAAATATTGCTTGTCCTCGAGCAATTCCATCACAACCCTATGATCAACAAACTGAACTAAATTGAAGTTGAGAATCATCCCAAGGTCCCAAAACAACCTATAAAATGTGAAGCATCTATTGCACACAATATTTCCCCACAAAGTACTAACACAAGAGGCCTCCTAAAGACCACCTATCAATTAAGAAAATAGATACTTTAAATAATCAGTCCAACCCTCATACAATATACCACCTAATAAACTGATCCAGTGCTCCATATGAATAAGCTCCTGCAAGTAACAGCTGACTCTCTCATCTATACTAGCTGCCATACTGTCAACCCATGAAATCCCAGGGTCCCAAGCTAGCCTAAAAAAGAACCCACAATGTTGACGTTTCGCCATTCTAATCATAAGTGGTTGGCCCTTGTGCCTAGACTGGAGCCTCCACTCCTAGAACCCCAAGCCATAATTCCTAGAAGATGTGACTCCAATACTATGGATAATATCCTCCAGATGTGCCTCAGTGGAATCAAAGTCTGCAAGTCCATTTTCATATATGATCCTAGGTATCAACAAAGAAAATGTATCCTACCATATAGAGTTTTTCCCATCATCTCCTCTTGGATCGTCCCAAAAATTAAACAAACCAATCATATGAGTTTGTGGAACCCACATCCAAACTAGAATTCCATTATGCCTCATACCAACTTACTCCAACTATACTGCACTAATCAATTATGGGCCAACTAATCTATACATTTGATTCGGGATCTTTTCGTTAGGTGACTTATTAAACAACTGTATTAAATGAGCATAAACAAAAGTACACCATAAAGAAGGAAAATCTCAAAAGGAAAGAGACATAATCATGCAATATGAACACAAAGAACTTGATAACGGAGTTCATTCCTTGTGGACTACGTCTCTGGGTGCTGCTCTCAAATGGGTAGGTCTTTTTATTAATTCCACAAAAGAATTGGGAAAAATACATAAGTATACCTCATTCTGGAGTTAAGCCACAGAAGCTTTGCTCAGATCAGAAAAATAACACCACCAATATGTTCCTGGTGTTGTTTTACCTAAAAATGATTGTCTCCACGCCTCAATCCAAGTTGGACACTTTCAGGGCCCCAAGACACCCCTGCTTCGGTTTTCATGCCACTTCTCCAGCAATAAATAACTGATAGATCTTGAAATCCGTGCCAAAATCAGTCCTCTCCACAGTGAATTAGGAGGCTTCATAATATTCTAAAGGAAAAAGTTGGGAAGCGGTTGTGGCCAAGGAGTCAGCAAGAACGTTCTTTGCTCTCGGGATTGTGATGATATTGAAAGCGTCAAAGCGCTCTATTAGCCTATGCACCTCCTGCTGGTAGTTCTTAAGATGAGGTGAATTAAAATGAATAGTACTCCTTACTTGTCTAACAATGATCTCAAAATCCCTGAAAACCTTCAACACCTTAACACCCAGATCGATGGCTTTCATTAATCCTTGCACTAGAGCTTCATACTCGGTAGTGTTGTTAGTACATTCGAATTCTAGCCTGCAGGATAGGAGAAAACGTCGTCCTTTAGGATTGATAAGGATACACCCTACTCTTGACCCTTCTTTTGATTTAGATCCATCAAAGTAGAGGGTCCAAATCTGTGGAAGGTAATCGCCCTTTCTTCGTTCTATATCGATTTCTTTCTTACCAATCTCTCGTCCCGTAAGCTCGATCGCGGGATTTTGGCAAAAGAGAGCATTCTCTATTGACGTCAGCGGTTCCTCTTGAAAGATTATTTCAGAGTTTTGGGTAAGAGGAACAACAGATATTAGAAGAGAAAATTCCCCGAAGTGGGAATCACAGGAGTAATTTCCCAATACCGGGAAATTGATAAATGCGGGTTCATTCGGGGTTTCTAGGTCGGTGATCATATGCTTCAGATATCTTTCTCTGTCGATTATGATCATGCTCTTGTATCCCTTTAGTGGTAACCAAAGGTGTTCCAAGTCCATACTAAAATATCCATTCATCTTTTCGGACCAGTCACGACTCAGCAGTATTCCATATGCTTCTAGGATATCTACTACAATAATGTCAATTATTTGCATGAAATTAGGATGTGTCCCTATCCTGATCATTACATCTTTGAGTTCTCCCATAAATTTGACTTGGGTTCTGTATAGTTGTATGACATGCTTATCACTTCTGAGAGGGACAACACTAAGTTTCTTACAAACGGCCAAGGGCATTACATTAGAAGATGCCCCAGAATCTACCAAGCAATTGTGATGATTCATGTTAAAAACCTTGAACGTTAAAAGGAAAGGTGGTACAAAAGGATTTTCCTTCCTACCTTCTGAGTAGGTATTTATGATTGGCTTTCTTGCCAAATCTGTCGAGGATAGATCTTTCTTCTGGCCATTGCCTGTAGTTGGGTCTTCTACCGAGCTCAGAGCTTGCAACAAAAATTCTTTTTGTTGAGGAATCCTACATATATCCATAACCGATATATTAGCCTTCAGCTTTTTCAAATCTTCGACTACGTTGTAATCCAGCTTGGGAAATTCCTTGGTATGGATGCTTATAGACTTTTCGTTGGGAGAGAAAGGTATTTTCAAGCGATCGGGAGTCAACTTACGTTTCGGGGCCCGGGAAACGTTGACATTTTTTGAGTTGGATTGACCTTTACTACGCATATGTGCTACCGAAACTTCTGTGGGTTGTTCTTGAGAATCAAACAGATCATCCGAAGATGTGATTACATCGGGATCTCATATCAACATGGTTGTGTCTCGTGGTGGGTCAGCTTCTTCCTGATCAACAATATTAATGGTCGAACTGCTTAACTGTTCGGTCAGTGAAACTTTGTCCAGAAAACAATTGGACATTAAATTCATGGCATGGACCCATTGAGGGCATTCTCTTTCAGAATGGTTGTCCTGGTGATAGGTGCAGAAAGAATCAGATGCAACATTCCCTAGGTCAATGTTTAGGTTGGCTAGGGGAGGCTCAATTGCTTTGAAAGGCTGATTTCTTTTAAAGAAAGGCTTATAGGGTCTTTGGCCTTGGTTTCCTTCCCCTGTGCTTATTTTCATGTCTATAATCTCATTTGATAGTTTCTTGACCATGCTCTGCAGATCTTCAATATCTCCATTACCTTTATCGAGAGCTTGTTCAGTCGGTTTCCCCGGCGGTCTAGTCAAAAGGAGTCCTCTCCTAGGAGGGGGTTGACTTTCTTTTCTTACTACAGAGGCTTGGCCTTCTTTACATCCTTTCATCTGAAATTCTATCGTCTTGGCCTCTTCGAAATTCTCCGCGAGGGTTTGCTTGGCGGCTCTTTTAACAAACATTGAAATAGAAGCCGGAAGCGCGTTGGCATAAATCTCAATCTGCAACTCCAACTCCAATCACATACATCTGATGAAAATAGCTTGTCTTTGGTCCAGAAGGACTTCTAAATTCATAGCAGTCGCAAAATAATTATCAACAAACCAAAAAAGAAATAGTTCTTACAGCAACCATCGACCTTTGACTAATCGGTCGATGTCTCTATTTATAATCTAAAATTCAACCGAAATTAACAACTAAATACAGTTTGGACCAAACAAAAATTGCCACGTGGCATGGTCATCCAACAGTTTCTTGGACAATCCATCCGGGATATTTCTTGAAAAAGGTGACTTATTTCATACTCAGGCCAACAGATCTTCGCAGGTTTGAGCCCATGGGACTCTGCCTTGTTCCATTAGGGCTACGTATACTCCTCTGATATTGACTGCATGCGTTCGGAACTTCATCAAACTAGCTTTTAGTAGTTACAACATAGTCCAAGATTTGATTGGGTATTTCATGAACAATTGTACTCGTCTTAGCTTCGTATCGGCTATCTTTGCACATCTTTCAGCCCACAACAAGTCTCGTTCGGTGGGTGTCTTGAGTTGATAATTGATCGGGGACGCCGCACTCGGAGAGCCTAGACACCTTTATTGTGTTGATGTTTCAACTTCGGTGTTCTTTTCGAATCCTTTGGCGAAATCATAGGATGAACTTTGTTCGGTAATCGGGGAGGTTTCTTTCCTGCAATTAAGACGGCGGAGTTTAATGATTTCAAAGAAATTTGTGATAAGACGTAAATAAATTGAAAAGACTAATACGTACCGGTGTAGCCCGCTATTTTCAGTCTTTTAATACTTACTTGATCTCAATCACTCCTTTGAATGACTTGTGATGACCTGGCCGAAGCCGTCGCTCCTTTGGTTAAATGGAATTATGTCAGCGCATCATGGGGTGGCAGATCAAGTACAACATTATGAACATTTTAAATAGTCATATTAATTATTCGACCTTTGGTGCCCAAAAGAGACGTCGAAGGCGAGCGTGTGCGTGTATACTTCCCAAAGGGTTGGACACCATAAAAGGAAATCTGTTAAATGCTTCCAGAATCCGTATTATCAAGCATGTAAAACATCATTAGTCGAATAACGAAGGTCTGGAGCAAGGTAGGGAGGATCGTACCGGACATTACCTATAACTCTGTTTGGAGGCGTTTACATGCTCTGGATTGCATCTGTCGAAAAGCTATGGTGCGTCAAGTCTTTAATCACCATGTCACGGGCCGCGAGTGTCTTCTTGGCACGCTCTGTTTCGCTCCTCTATTTTTTCTATAAATTTGGGGAGTTCCGGGGAAAACTTACGCTCATGTCGAGCTTACATTCTCGTGAGTTTTGGTATGGCGAACTTGCCTTGGTGAAGTCCTGTATAGATGTTCCCCATCCTCTGTGGATGCCCAAGTTATCGCGTTGTTGCATAATGGGATCCCCTTACAACAGGGGGCGGGCTCTGCGGAGTAGCCAAAGTGCCAGACCTGAGCCCCAACGTGCCTAGGATTCTTTTTTGTTAGCCTTCCATGTTCTTGAAATTCCAACAAGGGGTGCAGGTCTTGGCAAGGAGATGGTCTCAGCATCTCCTGCAAAGCTCGGGGTGAAAAAGGATACGTCTAACAGAGGTATGACAGGAACTGTGTTTCCTTAGGAGTCGAAACTGTGGGGAAGAGGGAGGCCCAAAAAGGGTACAAAAAATGGAAGGAGGACCGCCTCCCGGCTGAGCTAGGTGTACGTTCAATCGTTGAGGATCCCATGAGGTTTACCCATTGGTCAGTTCCAGTTGAGACTACCAGCAGGGGAGGCCGGAGGGGAAAAGGAGGTGAAAGAGCACCGGGTTCTATCGACGAGAGTTCTTCTCAGCAGTTAGAACGGGCTAAACTGAAGATATCTGAACTCTACCAGAGAACGGAGAGCTACAACGTTAGTTAGCGGTGAAAGATCGGGAGATACCGTCGTCGTTGGGTCGCGTAGGAAGCATGGTTTGGCTGCAAAGGTGGCTTCGGGAAGCACAAGATACAATTGTGCAGTTGTGCGAGGCACAATGGACGACGGGAGAGAAGAACACAGTGCAAGGCATAATTTGTAACTCAAGGAAAGGCATAGTGGGTGATCTTGTGCCTTGCACTTCTCCTGTGTGATGGTTGGACAAAATCCCCTTTTGCTCTTCTATTGTAAAGAAATTCGTCCTTTTACTGCCACCGGGCCGGTTGGTCATGGTGTTGACGTGACTTAGTTGTATCTGACGCGGATTTGGTGGGACCCCTTTAATACTAAGTATCGGGAGTATTTTGAATGTATTATTCTTTCTTATGGATGCAAAGGGGAAAATTGATTGTGTTTTCTCATCATAAATCATTGGGTTGCACAAATTATTAGATCTTGTAGTCGTTATTGTGGCATTGTGGGTTTGTTGATATGTTTCCTTTATAAATTCATGGTATCAATTGATGCTTACGTCGCGTTATTGACCCCGGATCATTAGAAACATTTAGCTATAAAAGGCATTCATTGATAAATAAGGACCTTACTTGGGACCTCGCTCGCGTTGAAAATACTAAAACTAGATACTACGGGTGCCGACATCGGGTGGTATTGGAAAAAGGTAAAGTCTTTTATTCGTAGGTTAACACATTATAATGTCTTTGACGCCTAAAAAATATCGGGGTCGAAGGTCGGCGATGTTGCTCCTTACTTTATTACCTTTATTACCTTTATTACCTTTATTACCTTTTTTCTGTCGAAACCGAATGGATCGACCTTCGGCGAAATCCTTCCTGAGGTTGTTCGTGGGAAAGAAACGCTTTTATCGGCCAACGCCGATGAAGGTTGGTACTCGGCTACTTTGACATTCCAAACGATTTTCACCACCTTTATCTTTCGTCGATGCCGAATTTCTCAAGTGATTCGGGGAAACTATGGGTCGTCGATTCGTGCAAACAGTCGACGAAGAAGACGGAGTGGAACCCAAAAAAGAAAATGTTCATAGATTTTTTAGGGTGTGTTGAGTGCTCAACAAATGGCGATTCACTGGGTGAATGAAAAATCTTTGATTCCTCTTTGCTTCCTGCACCCAATTTATTTATATCTACATATATTACAATATATTTATTTATTATTATTATTATTATTATTTTATTATTTTGTTTTTTATTTTTTAATTAAATTATTCAATGAAAGTATCGTTTTAGGGCTTGGCCATTTACTAGGAGGGCGTCAAGTTCCCCCCTCGGGTTTTTCAATCGATAGGTACCTGCCTCGATCCTCTCGGTTACTTGGAAGGGTCCAAGCCATAGGCTTTGAAACTTAGAGTGTTTTCCTTTAGGTTCGTTTGCTTTGTCCCACTTAAGCACCAAGTCTCTTACCTTGAAGGCCTTTTCTTTATCCTTATGCTTATCAAACCATCGTTTCACTATCTGTTGGTGAGCCAGGAATTTTGACTTAGCCTTTTCTCTCTCTTCCTCCAACATGAGCAGAGTGTCGATTCTCTGTTTCATGGCCGACGAGGGTTCTTCCTGGGAGTCTTGGGCCAATATAAGAGATGGCAGATAGAGCCCAACAGGGAGGATAGCTTATTGCCCGTAGACTAAGAAGTATGGGGAATTTCCTATGGCTTCTTTGGGTGTGACCCTATCGGCCCATAGGGCATTATGAAGTTGATTATGCCAATTTCTCTGGTTATCTGTAACCGTCTTTTTTAGTATCCTTACCAGGTTTTTATTAGTCGATTTTTCCACATTGTTTCCCTGTAGATAGTAATTTGCAGAGTACTTGATTATAATTCCTTTATCCAGAGAAAACTCAGTCAAAAGGGTAGAAGAAAAGTAGGTTGCATTATCAAAGACCAGAACAGAGGGGAGGCCAAACCTTGTGATCAACTATTGTTCTAAAAGTTGGATTACTACCTTCTCGTTTACATGAGTCAGAGGAATGGCCTCTACCCATCTGGTGAATAGTCGGTAGAAGTAAGAATGTACTTGTGGAGTTTTGAATAACTAGGAGTAATTTCTTCTATGATATCAAACCCCCACTGCTCAAAACGCCTGGAGACAGTCACAGGCTGAAGTGGGATTGCTGCCCTTTTCTCATTTCCGACACTTAATTGACAAGTCTTACAGTCCCTAGCATCAGTGTGAGCATCTTTAAACAAGGTGGGCCAGTAATAGCCAGCTCTCAGAATATTATGGGCAGTAGTGTTTCCTGCAAAGTGTCCTCCGGTGGGACCGTCATGGAGTTTCGTCAGCACCTTGTCAGCGTCTTCTCATTTGAGACATCTCAATAATACCCCATCATAGTCGATCCAGAAGAGCACTGAATTTACAAGACGATACTGTGCAGATTTCAATCTTAGGGCTCTCCTTTCCTTAGGGTTGAGGTTCTCGGGACAAGCCCCGTGATGCAAAAGATAAGTCAAATCCTTGTACCAGGAGTCTTGTGTTGGGGAGATGTATGCTACTTCATTGCACCATAGTGCCATTTCGTTTTCCCACCCAGAATCTTCATTTGCTTGATCCTGGGCTTCGACTGCGAGCTTACACAGACCTTGTCCTTTTACTAGCTTGGAAATTTTTATATCTAGATAAAATTCCTAGACTACTGCCATCCAGTTCCCCCTTCTTTCCCCCACTTCTTGTTGGGTAAACAGGGATCGGACTGCAGGGTGCAGCACAATCACCTTAGTGTGAATTTTGAGAATTTAGGACCTGAAATGCTTTACTACCTTGTAGACTATGTAGGCATGTTTATCTATGTCATGATAATTGAGCTCGACTCCTAGAAGATTAGTAATCATAAAGGACACTGGGGCTTTTTTGTTGTCATCATCTTTCTGGGTCAAAACCGCCACTAGCGATTGGTCGAGCGAAAGTATAAAGGGAAAAGTATTTGTTAAAATCGGGACTTCGCAACACCGGAGCGCAAGATATGGTGGCTTTGATATTGTTGAAAGCGTCTTTTAGCTCATCATCCCACTTGAAATCGGCATCCTTGTGAATCATCTTTTGCAAGGGTTTGATAATTTCGGAGAAATCGGGGGTGAATTTCCTCACAAAATTGATTTGTCCAAAAAAGGACTGCATGGATTTCTTGTTATGGGGTAGAGGGACTTAATTTATGGCCTTAATTCATTCTGGATGTATGCGGATACCTGCTTGAGATATAATATGACCTAACAGCTTACCTTCCTTGACACCGAAGATGGTTTTCTTAGGATTTAGTGATATACCGTATTTTCGGCACCTTTCGAAAATCTGAGTTAAGTGTTGGATGTGTTCTTCCCTATTCTTCGAATACACTGTTACATCATCTAAATATACTACCACGCACCTATTGATAATCCCCCGAAAAGCCATGTCCATGGCCCTTTCGAAGGTTGCTCCTTCATTGATTAACCCAAAAGGCATGCGTTTATAAGAGAAGGTTCCCCATTTGGTTCGGAAGGTGGTCTTTAAACGGTCTTCCTCCGAAACCAACACTTGGTTGTAGCCTGAGAAAGGGTCTATTAAGGAAAAAATCTTCGAGCCCGACATGGTCTACAGGAGTTGCTCCATCAGCAAGACCAGATAATTGTCCTTCTCTCAAGCTCTATTGAGGTTCCGAAAATCTACGCATAGTCGGATTTCGCCTGACTTTTTCCTTACCGGAATCAGGTTTTCCACCTAGGCAGAATGTCTAACCTGAAAAATTATCCTCACATCTAGAAGCTTCCTTAATTCCTGGTACATGAGAGGCTCTAGGGACGGGTGATACTTCCTGAGCTTTTGTTGGAAAGGTTTCATTTTGGGTTTCAACGGGATGGTGTGCTTAATAATGCAGGTATCGTACGTTTTCAAATCCTTGTAGGACCATGCAAATACATCCTGGTATTATCTGAATAATTTGAGGCAGGCTTTCCTCTCTTCCTTAGACATAGTTTTGTTGAGATTAACATTCTTCGGGTTCTCTGGAGTCCCAAGATTCACAATTTCATGGAGGGGGAAAGAGCTACCAGTCTTTGCATTTTTGGGTCCTTTAAAATGATCCTTTAGATCAAACAGACTTTCTAGATTAGCTACCCCCTTTGGGATTGTGTGAGCCTTCAACTTTCCAACATCTTGTCCTGTTTGGGGATTTGTTTCAATTGTTTTCTCTCGAAACTCTTCATCATATATGGCTAGGTATTTGAAATTGTCTTGGTTGGTCAAGAAGTTTATGATTTACTCGTCACCTTCAAAGACTTTCCAATTGGAAATATTGTTCGGCACCGATGGTTTGTAGAGAAGCTCCACAGTGAATCGGGAGGCTTTATAATCTTCTAAAGGCGAAAGTCGGGAAGCGGTTGTGGCCAAGGAGTCAGCAAGAACGTTCTTTGCTCTCGGGATTGTGATGATATTGAAAGCGTCAAAGCGCTCTATTAGCCTATGCACCTCCTATTGGTAGTTCTTAACATGAGGTGAATTACAATGAATAGTATTCCTTACTTGTCTAACAATGATCTCAAAATCCCCGAAAACCTTCAACACCTTAACACCTAGATCGATGGCTTTCTTTAATCCTTGCACTAGAGCTTCATACTCGGCAGTGTTGTTGGTACATTCGAATTCTAGCATGCAGGATAGGAGAAAACATCGTCCTTTAGGATTAATAAGGATACACCCCACTCCCAACCCTTCTTTTGATTTAGATCCATCAAAGCAGAGGGTCCAAATCTGTGGAAGGTAATCGCTCTTTCTTCGCTCTATATCGATTTATTTCTTACCAATCTCTCGTCCCGTAAGCTCCATCGCAGGATTTTGGCAAAAGAAAGCATTCTCTATTGGCGTCAGCAGTTCCTCTTGAGAGATTATTTCAGAGTTTTGGGTAAGAGGAACAACAGATATTAGAGGAGAAAAGTCCCCGAAGTGGGAATCACAGGAGTAATTTCCCAATACTGGGAAATTGATAGATGCGGGTTCGTTCGAGGTTTCTAGGTCGGTGATCGTATGCTTCAGATGTCTTTCTCTGTCGATTCTGATCATGCTCTTGTATCCCTTTAGTGGTAACCAAAGGTGTGCCCAGTACGTACTAAAATATCCATTCATCTTTTCGGACCAGTCACGACTCAGTAGTAGTCCATATGCCTCTGGGATATCTACTAAAATGATGTCAATTATTTGCACGAAATTCGGATGTGTCCCTATCCTGATCATTACATCTTTGAGTTCTCCCATAAATTTGACTTGGGTTCTGTCCAGTTGAATGACATGCTTATCTCTTCTGAGAGGAACAACACCCAGTTTCTTACAAACGGCCAAGGGAATTACATTAGAGGATGCCCCAGAAACTACCAAGCAATTGTGAAGATTCCTGTTAAAAACCTCGAACGTTAAAAGGAAAGGTGGTACAAAAGGATTTTCCTTCCTACCTTCTGAGTAGGTATTTATGGTTGGCTTGCTTGCCAAATATGTCGAGGATAGATCTTTCTTCTGGCCATTGCCTGTAGTCGGGTCTTCTACCGAGCTTAGAGCTTGCAATAGAAAGTCTTTCTGTTGAGGAATCCTACATATATCCATAACCGATATATTAGCCTTCAGCTTTTTCAAATCTTCGACTACGTTGTAATCCAGCTTGGGAAATTCCTTGGTATGGATGCTTATAGGATTTTCGCTGGGAGAGAGAGGTATTTCAGGCGATCGGGAGTCAACTTACCTTTCAGGGCCCGGGCGGTGTCGACATTTTTTGAGTCGGATTGACCTTTACTACGCATCTATGCTACCGAAACTTCCGTGGGTTTTTCTCGAGACTCAAACAGATGATCCGAAGATGTGATTATGTCGAGATCCCATATCAACATGGTTGTGTCTCGTGGTGGGTCAACTTCGTCCCGATCAACAATATTAATGGCCGAACTGCTTAACTGTTCGGTCAGTGAAACTTTGTCCAGAAAATGATTGGCCATTAAATTCATGGCATGGACCCATTGAGGGCATTCTCTTTCAGAATGGTTCTCCTGGTGATAGGTGCAGAAAGAATCAGATGCAACATTCCCTAGGTCAATGTTTAGGTTGGCTAGGGGAGGCTCAATTTCTTTTAAAGGCTGGTTTCTTTTAAAGAAAGGCTTATAGGGTCTTTGGCCTTGGTTTCCTTCCCATGTGCTTCTTTTCATGTCTATAATCTCATTTGATAGTTTCTTGACCATGCTCTGCAAATCTTCAATATCTCCATTACCTTTATCGAGAGCATGTTCAGCCGGTTTCCCTGACAGTCTAGTCAAAAGGAGTCATTTCCTAGGAGGGGGTTGACTTTCTTTTCTTACTACAAAGGCTTGGCCTTCTTTACATCCTTTCATCTGAAATTCTATCGTCTTGGCCTCTTCAAAAAATTTCGCGAGGGTTTGCTTGGCGGCTCTTTTAACAAACATTGAAATAGAAGCCGGAAGCGCGTTGGCATAAATCTCAATCTGCAATTCTTGTGTGGGTTTCGTCGCATGCTGGAATTTGTTTAAGATGGTTGTGAATCTTTGATTGAAATCCTTGACCCTTTATTTTGGGGTCATGGTCGCTGCAAACAACTCAGCCATCAGGGATCATGTAGTAGTTTCTTCCACAAATTTTTCTAGAAAATCCTTTTGGAATTTAGTCCGGCTAGTTATAGATCCTACCGGAAAATTAAAATATCACGTGGAAGAAGAGTTTTCAAACGTGTAGGGAAAAATTCTACATACTACGTCTTCATGTTGAACGTTCATAAGTCTGATTGCAAGTATGAATTTCTTGATATGGTCTTCAGGAAAGCCTGAAGTTTTAGGGTCGTACTTGGGGAGCATCTTTTCCGAGTGTCGGGGAAGATTGTGTACTCATCCAGGGATGGCCACAGCGTCTCCGACCAACCAAAGTTGGTTGTCTTAAAGTGGAAATTATTTTTCCTCCTCATGACCGTTGTTCCCTTCCATATCTTCAGAGTCGAATTCAAGCTCTTCTTCTTCCAAAAAGTCGTCAAGCTCGGGGATGTCATCGGCTGGCGTTTCGAGGATGAGATCAAGAGGTTATTGGATTTTGGTTATCATAAAGTCTATTAAGTCTTTGACGGAGTGTACGAAAACTTCGTTGTGAGTGCTAACCACCACTCTTCTTTGTTGTTTTCTTTGAGCGATGATGGGAGTTAAGGACAATGCGTCGATCTGTCAGACGTAGGCTCTGGTGATTCTCCTAAATTGATTCACTTCCTCGTGAGGGAGGGCATAGGGTATTTCAAGGTGAAAAGGTTCTTCCTCAGACTTGGGTGAGTTACTTGCTTTGGGAGTACTCAGTAAGCGTGGGTTTTTTGTTGGATGACTAGCCATGCATGTGGACTGTTATGAATTTGTACGTTGTTCGAAAAGTTACATAAGTTATATATTCAGCCATTCATTCTCAGGCCCTCCTTCTAACGCTAATTCTGTTGATGGGTCTTAAATCCCTTGATTCAATAGCAGGAACCAAACCCACCACCGAGGCCCAGTTAGACTCTGCAGCATTTGATATGGAATGGTTCTCCAGATCTTGCGATCCGGCCAATTTATCGATGGGCTTTATGTTTTCTTGTGAAGGTTCTCCCTTCAGGTAGGACCGTTATTTTCTGTATTTTATCTTGAGTGGGGATGGTCTGAGAGACGCAAGCCAGCATAAGCCAACTTGGCAATCAACGAGATTGAATTTCAACTACTGAGAAGAGGCTGAGCTTGGGATAACCTGCTGCTCAAACGTGCAGACAATAACTCTATACCAAAGGGCCTAGTAATAATACATTAACCAAATGAGCATCCAATGACTGCCTGAGAATCTAACTAACAGAAAGAAAAACACATATGTAACCAAGATCATGGCAAGAAAAATAATTCATCTACCATAACATTCATTACATAAAAACACAATGATTTATCTTCATCATTAAAGCGAAGAACATCAAAACATTGCACCAGATAACTTGACAACATAATCGATGCTCTTACTCATTTACTGCATCATTCTTGGAACAGGATATGAAGTAATTCTTCTCGATCTCCAATCACATACATCTGATGAAAATAGCTTGTCTTTGGTCCAGAAGGACTTCTCAATTCATAGCAGTCTCAAAATAATTATCAACAAACCAAAAACGAAATAGTTCTTACAACAACCATAGACCTTTGACTAATCGGTCGATGTCTCTATTTATAATCTAAAATTCAACCGAAATTAACGACTAGATACAGTTTGGACCAAACAAAAATCACCACGTGGCGTGGTCATCCAACAGTTTCTTGGACAATCCATCCGGGATATTTCTTGAAAAGAGTGACTTCTTTCATACTCAGGCCAACAGATCTTCACAGGTTTGAGCCCATGGGACTCTGCCTTGTTCCATGAGGGCTACGTATACTCCTTTGATATAGACTGCATGCATTCGGAACTTCATCAAACTAGATTTTAGTAGTTACAACATAATCCGATCTTTGATCGGGTATTTCACGAACAGTTGTACTCGTCTTAGCTTCGTATCGGATATCTTCACACATCTTTCATCCCTCAACAAGTCTCGTTCGGTGGGTGTCTTGAGTCGATAACTGGTCGGGGACGCCACACTAGGAGAGCCCAGACACCTTTATTGCGCCGATGATTTAGCTTCAGTATTCTTTTTGAATCCTTCGACGAAATCATAGGATGAACTTTGTTCGGTAAACGGGGAGGTTTCTTTCCTGGAATTAAGAAGACGGAGTTTAGCGATTTCAAAGAAATTTGTGATAAAACGTAAATAAATTGAAAATACTAATATGTACCGGTGTTGCCTGCTAGTTTTAGTCATTTAATACTTACTTGATCTCAGTCGCTCCTTCAAATGACTTGTGATGAACTGGTCGAAGCCGTCGCTCCTTTGGTTAAATGGAATTATGTCAACGCATCATGGGGTGGAAAATCAAGTACAACATTATGAACGTTTTAAATAGTCATATTAATTATTCGACCTTTGGTGCCCAAAAGAGACGTCGAAGGCGAGCGTGCATGTGTATACTTCCCAAAGGGTTGGACACCATAAAAGGAAATCTGTTAAGTGCTTCCAGAATCCGTATTATCAAGCGTGTAAAATATCATTAGTCAAATAACGGAGGTCTAGAGCAAGGTCGGGAGGATCGTACCAAACGTTACCTGTAACTCTTTTTGGCAGCGTTTACATGCTCTAGATTGCATCCGTCGAACAAATATGGTGCGTCGAGTCTTTAATCACCATGTCGCGGGGCGTGGGTGTCTTATTGGCATGCTTTGTTTTGCTCCTCTATTTTTTCTATAAATTTGGGGAGTTCTAGGGAAAACTTACGCTCATGCCGAGATTACATTCTCGTGAGTTCTCGTATGGAAAAATTTTCTTGGTGAAGTCTTGTATAGATGTTCCCCGTCCTTTGCAGACATCCTAGTTGTCACGTTGTTGCATAATGGGATCCCCTTTCAACAGGGGGTGGGGTCTATGGAGTAGTCGGAGTGCCAGGCCCTATCCCCAACGTGCATGGATTCTTTTTTGTTAGCCTCCCATGTTCTTGAAAGTCCAACAAGGGGTGTAGGTCTTGGCATGGAGACGGTGTCAGCATCTCCTGTGAAGATCGGGGTGAAAAAGGATACGTCTAACAAAGGTATGATAGGAACCGTGTTTCCTCAGGAGCCGAAACCGCGGGGAAGAGGGAGGCCCAAAAAGGGTACAAAAAATGGGAAGGAGGACTGCCTCCTAGCTGAGCTAGGCATATGTTCAGTTGTTGAGGAGCCCATGAGGTTTACCCACTGGTCGGGGCCAGTTGGGACTATCAGTAGGGGAGGCCGGAGGGGAAAAGGAGGTGAAAGAGCATCTGGTTCTCCCGACGAGAGTTTTGCTTGGCAGTTAGAACGGGTTAAACTGACGATAGTCTAAATCTACCAAGAGAACAAAGAGATATGACATCAGTTAGCGGTGAAATATCAGGAGATACCATCATCGTCGGGTGGCGTAGGAAGCATGGTTTGGCTACAAAGGTGGCTTCGGGAAGCACAAGATACAATTGTGCAGCTACGCGAGGCATAATGGACAGTGGGAGAGAAGAACACAGTGCAAGGTGTAAGTAGTAACTCAGGGAAAGGCATAGTGGGCGATCTTGTGCCTTACACTTCTCCTGGGTGATGCTTGGACAAAATCCCCTTTTGTTCTTCTGTTGTAAAGAAATTCATCCTTTCACTGCCACCGAGTCGGTTGGTCGTGGTGTTGACATGGCTTAGTTGTATGTGACGCGGATTTGGTGGGACCCCTTTAATACTAAGTATCAGGAGTATTTTGAATGTATTATGATTTCTTATGGATGCAAAGGGCGAAATTGACTGTGTTTTCTCATCATAAATCATTGGGTTGCACAAATTATTAGATCTTGTAATCATTATTGTGGCACTATGGGTTTGTTGATATGTTTCCTTTGTAAAATTGCTGGTATCAATTGATGCTTACGTGGCGTTATTGACCCCGGATCATTAGAAACATTTAGCTATAAAAGGAATTCATTGATAAATAAGGACCTTACTTGGGACCTTGCTCGTGTTGAAAATACTAAAACTAGATACTACGGGTGCCAACATCGGGTGGTATTGGAAAAAGGTAAATTATTTTATTCGCAGGTTAACACATTATAATGTCTTCGACGCCTAAAAAATATCGGGGTCGGAGGTCGGCGATGTTGCTCCTTACTTTGGCGCGATGCTTACTATTACCTTTTTTCTACCGAAACCGAATGGATCAACCTTCGACAAAATCCTTCCTGAGGTTGTTCGTTGGAAAGAAATGCTTTCATCAGCCGACGCTGATGAAGGTCGGTACTCGACTACTTTGACTTTCCAAACGATTTTCACCACCTTTATCTTTCACCGATGCCGAATTTCTCAAGTGATTCAGGGAAACTCTGGGTCGTTGATTCGTGCAGACAATCGACAGAGAAGACAGAGTGGTACCCAAAAAAGAAAATGTTCATAGATTTTTTAGGGTGTGTTGAGTGCTCAATAGAGCAGTTCTTTGATCTACATGATGTGCCTCAAACACAAAAGGTATGAATTATGTCCTTATATTTATAACCTAATCAGTTTGTGTGGTATCGATGCCTTTGTTCTCGCAAATCATTTCTAACTTGGACAATTTTCATGGAAGAAATGATAGCACACTATGAGGATACAAGGAGCAATACCTTCTTTAGCTAATTGATAAATCTCAAGCAAAAGGGTTCAGTTGCGGAGCACATTGAAAACTTCCAAAGATTGAATATAAAGGTAACAAATATTCCAGATGAGCACTTGATTGATGTCTTCATAGGAACTTTAAAGGATAACATTCAACATGAGGTTTTCCTTTGGGAACCCAAATCATTGGAGAATGCATTCAGGGTTGCGAGAAATGTTGAAAGTAAAAATATGGATATGGCTACTAGAAGGACCACCCCTAAAATCTATCAAGAGAAAAATGTTCCTTCTTTGAAACCACCTCAACCTGCAATGTTAACACCTCAACAATTGGAGAAAATAAAAGCAAAAGGTTTATGCTTTAATTGTGACAACAAGTAAAATAAGGGACATAAGTGTGGTGAGAAGAAATTATTCTACATAGATTGTGAAGAGGAAGGAGAACAAGAACAATAACCTTATCAAGATGAATATTTAGAATAGATTTCTTCTGAAGAGATGACTCCCACCATATCATTGTTGGACACACCTACCACACTTAGAGGGGGGGTGAATGAGTGTGGGGTTCTTTTTCCCAAAACTTCCCTCTTGCACAAAAACTCATCAATTAGCATTCAACATTTATTCATTACCCATTGTTGTCATTTATAACCATTT
>ML781562.1:450639-477179 GCA_009831015.1 Picea engelmannii
AATGACAACATGATCCAACAATCATGTCATGCATCGGTTGGAATTATCACTCCTCAAACCCTCAAGATCGAAGGATATATCAAAAAAAAAAAGGTAATAGTGCTAATTGATTCTGGTAATACTCACAACTTCATTCACTGCAAATTATCCAAATCTTTCAATTTCTTTATATATCCAGCGCCATAGTTTCAAGTAATGATTGCAAATGGAGGAACTATCAATTTCCCAGGAAAATGCCATAAGATCAATCTTACCATGGGGGAATATGTAATGAATATTCCAATGATTTCTATACCCATGGGTTGTGTTGATGTCATACTAGGGATCCAATGGTTATAATCATTGAGAAACTATGGTTGTTAATTTTCAAGAACTTTTCATGAAATTTTCATTGGAAGGAAAGGAATTTTAGTTAAAGGGTATCAAAGGGAAACTTATTAAGGTGGTAATCTCTAATAGCATGGAAAAATTATTGAAAAGGGGGCATCATGGTGTAATTATACAACTGTGTTGTTGGAATATTGGTTGTTGTCATTGATGTCAACCCTAGTCATTGGTTGTAGTCATTGATGTCAACCCTAGCCATTGGATTTTGGACCCCACAGTTGATCAAAGTAGATAGACATGAAGGAAATTACACATGCAGATACAACACCCATGGATGGATAGTATAAGTCATGCCACTTCTCGTGGTATGTGGCACATCATATGGATCCTCGCGATTGAGGAGAAATGAATTTTTGAAGATGACAATGTGAATTGAAGCAGAAACTACATGTCGGCCCTAATGTTAAAAGGAAGTGACATAAAGGGTATAAATACATATCATTATGCATTCATTTTAATAGACACATAAGTTTGTTAATGAAAAAGAATATATAAGTCAAATTTTAGAGGAAATATGAAGTAAAGAAGGTCGAATTTCAAGGGAGGATGAAGTCTTTTGGTGATATGTTCTAAGGTATGTTATTTACAAGTCATCTTACCATTTTTCGCTATAGCTTTGTTTCTAGAACGATTCAGAAGGTGAAATTTAGAGGCTATTGAGAAGACATGTCTAGGTACTTGTGGTAAAAAAAATTATCTCTTTATTCGCTATAATTTTGGATATACACTCTATGGAATATAGGGTTTTTTACTAGTCCTGAACTAGTCATAAACAAGTGTTCTAGGTAAAAAAATCATAACGTCTTCGTAGGGAAACCAAATGAAGTGATACCTACTACATTGGAAAGAGTATGGGCTGTAGTTTCTTGTGTACGAATTTCAAAATCTTATGTTAAATATTGAGCGCAGGGAATTCTTTACAAGTTCTCTCTCCTGAATAAAACGGAATTGAATAAGGTCTACCATTTTCTCTATAACTCCTTTTCTGGGAGGATTCAAGGAGTGAACTTGGAGGAGTTTCAGAGAACACATTGATTAATATTATCTACAGGATCAGATTATTCCAAGAAGTGAAGAATTGCAGAAGTTGAAGAAGTCTCAAGAAGCATTATCAGATTCTATGTGATGGTTGGTTGATGATGATAATTTAATGTAAAGTTTTATTATCTCTCATATATTCTTGGGTGGAAGGAATGGGCAAGGATGCAAAGGTCAAACCTCTCTTGATATTAGAGGATTGTATCTTCCTTTTGGAGGTTTATCCATCCCTTTATATTTGGAAGTTGTAACTTCCCTTGGAAGTCATTACTTCCCTTGAACAATAATTATTGATTATTTCTCATATATTGTGCATGGTGTATTGGTGTAACTCTTCTACTATTGTTCATTGCTCATTGGATATGATTGAATATATAATCTGGTTGAAGTATAAGTTGAAAAAGTTTTTAAATTGTACTTGATATTGATTCACCCCCCTCTCAGTATCAACATGTGCTCACTAGATGTTCAAACATATAATCCATATGTTCCCATAGATCTCCAAGGGATCATTGATAATCATTCCAAAGTATTTGAATATATTCCCATAGGTATGCCACCCACTCTCGATCATGATCATGTTATTCACTTAATTCTTGGGAGTGCTCCTCCTTACATCAAGCCTTATAGATACCCTTATGCCCAGAAGAGTGAATTTGAGCGTATGGTTGAAGAAATGTTCGAGGCTGGCATTATTAGACCTAGCCAAATTTATTACTCTGAACCGATGGTAATGGTACTCAAGAAAGGCTCATGGTGTATGTTTCTAGATTATTGAGAACTCAACAAGATCACCATTAAACATAAGTTTCCCATCCCCGTCATTGATGAATTGTTAGATGAACTACATGGATAAATCTACTTCACAAATTTGGATCTTCATTCAAGGTATCATCAGATTAGAATGAAGGATGGATATGTCGAGGAATTTCTCTGTGATATCTCTATCATCCATCCTAATTGGATAACAAAAGGAAGGGATGAATGGAAGAATGGCAAAGAAGTGTGGACTATGATTCAAAGGTTGCAACAAGATTCCAATGCATCTGATACATTTACATGGAAAAATAATTCACTATGGTAAAAATATCAAGTATATTTATGTAAGAAATCCCAACTCAAAAAAAAGGCACTTTTGGAATTGCACACTTCTCCGGTAGGAGGGCACTCGGGATTATTGAAAACCTATCACAAGGCCAAGGGGGGAAATTTTTGGGATGGCCTTAAAATTGATGTTCAAAGGTTTGCGGCAGAATTTTTGGTTTGCCAACAAAATAAGGTGGAAACAGTTGAGACCCCAGGTATTTTACAAACATTAGCCATTCCAAGCCAGGACTAGGAGGAGGTTTCATTGGATTTCATTACAGGGTTACCAAAGTCTGAAGGAAAGAGTGTCATCATGGTGATTTTTGATAGACTTACCAATTACACACACTTTTGTGCACTCTCTCATCCTTACAAAGCCAGTACATTTTCTACCACATTCATGGAGACAATTCAAAAGCTACATGGAATCCCAAAGATTATTGTAAGTGGCAGAGATCCCATGTTCATTGGATATTTTTGGACACAATTATTTTCTTGTTTTGGTACTCAATTGGCTCATAGATCATCTTATCATCCTCAATCTGATGGACAAACTGAGATAGTGAATAAATTTCTCGAAGGATACATTCGTTGTTTTGTATCTGATAAACAAACACAATGATTCAAGTGGCTACCCTTGGCAGAATGGTGGTATAACACTTCCTTTCATACTGCAACAAAAATGACACCATTTATGGCACTTTATGGATATCACCCACCATCCATCACTTCTTCTCCAAAAGAAAAATATAAGGTTAAAGAAGTGGAATATCACATAGAGCATCAACAACAAGTTCTCCAACTCTTAAAGGACAACCTGACCATGGCACAAAATTGCATGAAACAACAAGCATATCAGCATCGTAGTGAAAGAAGTTTTGAAAAAGGGGATTATGTATTTTTAAGACTACAACCATAAAAAAAATATGTCCCTCAAGAAAGATAAGAAGGATAATAAATTATCACCAAACTACTATGTCCCTTATAAGGTGTTGCAAAAGATTGGTACTATGGCATGCAAATTGGAGTTTCCTGCATCTTCGCGATTATACCCTATTTTCCATGTTTCATGCTTGAAGAAGGTTATAGGTGACAAGATCCCACTTAAAACTATATTACCAGAACTTGAAGAGGAAGGCAAAATCATATTGGAGCCTAAATCTATCACTGACACAAGAATTCTCCAGCTGAGGAATGGATCAATTTCAGAGTATCTCATTAAGTGGAAGAAACTACCTATTGAAGATTCCATGTGGCAAGATGAGTCTTTTATATAGAATCATCCAAAACTACTCAAGTGTTGAGTAAAATACTTGTCTGAAGGGGAGGGGCATGTTAATCCCTAATTCGTGGCACATTTCCCCTTAATTGGAGCATATTACATTAGTATTGTTATTTTATTTATGTCGGATTGGGTCCACTAGTTGTAATTGTACCTCCTAGTCTCCTATATATACCAATGATACCTTTTCAATTGGAATCATCTTGTGATTGTGAATTTATATGATGTATAAGGAGGTTTCCCCCTCGAGGAGGCTTATTATCTGAATTTCTCTCTTTGTCGAGGCATTGAGTTCTTATTTTGAGGTTTTTATGCTATTTAGATATTTGGTTCTTAACATCCAATCCTATGCAAATCAAAATGCTCCTCATGCTCGACCATCACAAGAAGCTCCTCCATCAAACCATAAGTGCCACTAAAATCCGCATGCATCATGTATGCCATAGATAATTGAAATGATGAAGAATGTGCCAAACTCAACTCTATAGGAAGCTCATGTGTAAGCTTCCCAACTTCCTCTTCATCATCCCTCATGCATAACTCCCTAGAAATTAGATAAACATCCAAAGGAAAATCATCCAACTCCAAATCTTCATCGTATTTAGGTGCTAATACACCCGGATCCTCATAATTGTCACTACTAAGGTAACTTGTTGATTCCTCAACATCGGTTGATCGAAAAATTGCATCATATGTGCTATCAATTTGTGGTTCTGTCAAACCTTCATTGAAGTGAGGTCTTTGCTTCACCAAATACTAAGTATGGCTTCAACCACTCTGGAGGCTCTAACGATGTTATATTCTTTTGATATTCTTGACAGGCTTGTAATTTCCATGAATTCTTGATTTGTTCCCTTCTTTCTAAGCCATCGAATGTACCAAAACAATATGAAAATATCCTTCATTGTTTACCCCTCGGGCTAGGAGAAAAACATGCTCTGTACCACTGTAATAACCCTTTCCTATTTTCGTTATATATATCTACTTCCTACTATAATATTTTAGAGGTTTCCTAGCTTCGGACTTTCGTCAAACAGTTTGCTACCATGCTCCAATACCCTTGAAACCACCCACTTAGGACCATTGTAGTATTTTAAGTATATTTTTGGGCTATGGATTTTTTCAAACACTTGGAAAAAGACCCTTTAAAGATCCCCCTTTTAGTGCTGATATGTTTTTTTGTGTCTTGCTTATGTGTTTTGATGGTTCTTTGGTTCAATATTTTTGTCAAACACTTTGCCTACATGCTCAAATATCACTGTAAATTCCCCTTTTTGTTGTCGGTATGATTTTGTTTATTGTTGATAGGATTTAATGCTTGTTTTGGTTCATCTATTTTGATAAACAGTTACAAAAAAACCATCATATATTGGGCACAAAAAAGAAAGGTTTTATTGCATATATTAGCAAAAGGTAGAAATTACAACACTTGCATACTAAACTTGTAACACCAAGAGAAAATATGCAATATCAAACTGATTTATTCATCTTGTGCTGACCTGTAGCGATTTATTCATTTGTCTTCAAACCCCCATAATCTAATAATTCCTATGGACAACATCAACATCCAATTAAAGGTAAAAGACAACTAAGAAATACAATCTGATTTTCTGAGGAAGACCACTGAGGTTGCAACAACTTGACTTGGGAAGAATTAACCCCTTTTGTACAACAAAATATGTAGGTAAATGGAATGATTTACTGAAATAGAAAGGAAGAGGTTAAATATGGTGCTATGGTCTGCATAACAGTCCACTCTTGAACCCCCAATGGAAAACAATAAGTTACAATCTCCCTTGAATGATACCCACGGCCTACATGTTGGTTGTGGAGCCTGATTATCTTCATGATTCAAAGGTTTGTTTCAGCACTGCTAGGACCCCATTCCCTAACAAGGGGTGTGGGGAGGATTTCCCCCCAACAACTATTGCCAGGGGGGTCTTGGGGGGGGGGGGGGGCACGACAATTTTTGTAGCCCCCCCTGGCAGGGGATTTTGGGGAAGCGCCCCCAAAGAGAAGTATTGGGAAAATTTGCCTTGTAAAATATTGTAATTCCATAGTCAATCTATACTGTTCATTTTAAGGTCACAAATATGATGGTAGAAGTTTCTTTTAGGGTTTTTTACCTTAGAAGGAAACCCTCTCTTATGAGGAAATTATATTGTGACTATGTATTATAGAGAATATTGTATTCTGAGAGAGGAGACCGCGAGAGAAAGAAGAGGAAGTTACAACGATTGAGTTGTAGGTTGTATCCCTTCATTTTGTTGGATAATAAAAGGGAAGGACCTCACAATTTATCTAGTGGATGTATCCCACACTGAGTAAACCACATATATATATGTCTCTATTGTATTATGTATCTTTTTTGTTTTATTTATGCATTTGTTTTATTTTATTGCTCTGCGATCCTGTTTTTCTAACACTACATATAGAGTATGAATTCCTCTGAAATCCTTTACTTGTTGTAAGAGATGAAACAACCCTTTGAAACCCTCACAGTGTTGTAGATTACTTCCACGCTCCTATCCTAGTATCCCCACAAATTAGGATTGTGTGAGGCAACCTTCTTTATTCCCCCATGAGCGATAAATAAAATTTTAGTCCAAGAAGAATAGTATTGCTAAAAAATGATGGCTCGATCTACAATAAGAAACCTACACAAATCCCAACTTTGAAGATACCCACAAGTTACCAAGATGATGTAGATCAGTACCCATGATTTGCAAAAGATGGATCTTTACCTTCAACAATGAATGTGAATGGAAGATCTGAATGATCTCCCCTCCTAATGGGTAGGGTGGATCTCTCACCACTAAAACCTTATTATCTAGGGTGGAATCTTTCACCGCTGAAACTAATCCAAACCAGGGTTTACTCCAAACCCTCAAAGGCTTCAAGAGCTCTCCAAATCAAATCAAATAATCATCATTGTTATCACACAATTTTCACTTGCCCAAAGCCCAAGGAAAGTGAATGCAAGATTGGTGTAACAGGGGGTGACCTATCATTGTCACCTTAAAAGGAAACCCCTTTCTGTTTAGGACTATATCAGAGTTACCCCAAGGAAGACGTCCCCAGTGACCTAAAGGGATGATAAGACTAAGGCAAGTATGCAAGAAAATCCCCCTCTCACTGGTCGCTCAAGTCAAAAGGTTCTTAAGGTCTTTAAGGGATGAAGCAATGGTAAAAATGGAGTGTACCTTCCCAAAACACGACAACAAAGAAAATATGGCAGATTTCAAGTAAAAAATATGATGTTAATGCTTCTTAAGACCATGAACCTTCCAAAACTAGGATAACTGATATAAAATTGCAGCAATGTAATAGTTTACAACAACAATAAGTATTTTGTAACAACCGCAACAAATATGCCCTGAAATTGCTTGAAAAAGACAAGAAAATGTAGCTTCAACTAGACATAATGATAATTAATTTTCGCAAGCAAATTTGGCAATGTCTAGTTAGCACTAAATGTCACTTTTGCAGATAATTTGTTGCAGTTAGATGGATGTAACAATACTTTGTAACATCAACATATTCTAGTGCTCAAAATTGTAAGGAAACGCCATGTAAACTTAGCATTTATCAAGTAGATTGATTGGAAATTGTCACAAGCAATTTTTGAGTGAGCTAGGTGCAAGTTATGTAGGTGAATGCAACAAATTAGCATGAATTAGTATCGTTAACTAAGGAATTAGTCTAGTTTAGGGTTAGTAGAAGTTAGAAAAAGCTTCAAGGAAGAGAGTTTGAGTGTTTAATCAATCCTTCAATAAGAGAGAGGATAGAACTAGTGCCTTCTAGGGATTATGGAGTCAAGTGAATGACTTCTTCTAAGGCTGCAAATCAATTTTGATAGTGCACAAAAGTCCAAGAGGAATGCATAGGAGAAGTAGTAATTTAGGTCCCCCTGTGCATTTTCCTCAAAAAAACAAGATACTAGGGTGTAGGAAATTCTAGGCCCTAGCACCTTGCTCTCCTTAGGCTTCTTATGGGATAAGAACTTAGGCAAAAATAACTAGGTCAAAACCTTAGAGTGTTAGGAAACTAGGGCTCTAGGGTTTCACTAGTTACTAGATTAATTCAATGAAAATCTTGGCAAATAGAAAGTAATAAAGTAGCAATTTAAGTTCCTTACTTCAAGCATTAAGCATATCACGCAATTTCATAATCTTATATCAGCAAATAAAACCATACATAAACCATTCAATAGATGACAAAAAATGCAGATTTTACCTACTTGCACAAAGAATAATCATGAAATAACATGCAATATCACCATAAAAGCTTCCAAGATTGATCCAACTTGCAAAAAATCAGCCTTATACAAGAGTGTGCCTCACAATTTCATCCAATATCCCTTCTAGGGCGCAAATTTCAGACCTCTCCTCTTGTGTGAGGAGTTGTTGTGATAAAAATGAATGTAATTTATGTTTATTTATAAAAAACTGGTGACCTTTAATTAATTCCAGGTCAAATAAAGGTCGACCTGGCCAATTTACAAACAAATTCAAATTTGGCATAAATAAAATTAATTAGCATGTAAAATCATCCCTAAGTGTGACGTCATTCCCTTCTAGGGTGATGTTGGACCCCCAAGGTGGGACGTTGGGCTCCAGATGCAGAATGTTTGGCCTCCAAAGGCCCTGAATGATGCCCACACGTGCCAACCATCTCACAAATGCCCTCAAAATGTAAACCCTAGCTCTAGATGACGTTCAGGGTCATGATGGTGACGTTATGGGCTCCCAAAGGTCAACATCCAAGTGGAAGAGCAAGATCCCCCTAGGTCTAGGTCTGTCAGGGTGTCTCCAAGGGCAGTGTCCTTCTTTCTTCCTAGTGCAAGTCTATGGTGTCTTCATTCCCCTGGATGGGGTTACAACATCCATCTATAGGCTTTCATCCCCATGGAGGTCTAAGCTAATCATTCCCCCATGTGTACATGTCCACCGGGAAAAGTCATGCAACAACAACAAGTACGCCCTTCGGGGGTTCATAAGTCACAGGGATCATAACATGTAAGTCACATCCAATAATTAAATTACCCAAACATGTGCATCAAACCCCCCTTTACCCAGACAAATGCTCAAAGACGTTATGCAATTTAACAAGTCAGGTTTGGAGAAGGTCTTAGGGTGTCCTTTTGGGATTATCCTCCTTAAGTTTGGGGTGTTTCCCAGGTGAGAACCAATCTAGGTCATGTAAGTGTGTGAGGTGGTGTGGGGTAAGTGTTTGGACATGGGGTGAATTGATAACATGGAAATGTAGATCTTACCTATGGGTGCCTTTGTAGAGGGCGAGTTGCACCTTGTCATAGATGTCATCTTTTCCTATCCCATTCAATTCCTTTTATTCATAGCTTCATTGCTTTTTATCTTTTTTTCTTTTATGCTTCAAGGGAATATTTAAGGGACAATGTCCTGGCTTGGTGACCAAAGGTGACAATGTTATCCACAAGCAAGCTCGTGATGAGACCCCCTTTCTCTTGGCTATGCCACCAAGAGCCACTACCCTAGTTTAGTGACCATATATATGGTAGTTTCATACCATTACATGCCCATAGTCATAATAGGTCGGCTCATGATGAGACCTCCCATCCACCAACTAATACCTTGAGTTTTCATTTATCTTATGGGTTCCCTTTTCTTACTGAGACACTTTTTACTACTTTCTCAGGAATCCCTGGGCGAAGCATCTCAAAGGTTTATTTTTCGTCTTTTGACTCTTTCCATCTACTTTTACCCTCTGGACCTTTAGCCCCTTCTTCCAAAAAGGCAAGGTACAACCCTTCCTAGTGTGGAAAATCCAATGCCCGAACAAAGGTAGGGGGGAAATGAGAGGAAAAATATGGAAAGTGGTAATTATGGAGGGAACGGACGATGAACTTGCATAGACCCACCTAGTGGCAACCCATCCTAAAGGGAGATCAAGTTACAAGGGCATCATGTCACCCTTCTAGGTATGAACAAGTTAAAGAGAATAATTTCCAAGCAAACATTATGAAATGAAGGAGAATTCAATGCAACATATTCAAGTGCTTCAATAATCAGAGTGACACATACCATGATACCCATACTCATTACCTCATGGAGAAAGACTTACTACTACTTTAGGACCAGGCTGGTGGGATGGATACTATTGTTGTTGATAAACGGACTACACTGAAGAAAAACGGGGCCATGCTCAAGTCATCCGGCTCTTGACACTCCATGTCTGGGACCTGTGGGCCTCGAGACATGATATCCTTAGTTATCCCTAGGGTAGAGGATAACAGAAAGTCTTCATAATGATATAATGAGCTCCCATTGTACTTTTATACCCATTTTTTGTTTCTCCCTTCAAGTGACTTTTTAATTTAAATTTAGTATTTCCTCTCAAATCACTTTATTAATTTATTAAGCTTTTTTACTCCAAAAAGTGATTTGTTTGACTTTAAAGCATTTTTGGGCACTAAAAGTCACTTTTTATCCTCTGCATCATTTAGAGCTCTTCATCCTGGTTCCAACAAGCTATTACACCAAGGTACCCCTCTTATATAAATTATTAAAATGAAATCTGTAGTGCAATCCATTAAATAATGCTCATTAATACTCCCAAATTATGGGAACAGTTGAAATGCATCAAAATCGAAATATGATAGCACAAGTGTGATCCCAATGATGAAAGATGATAACAAGACCTCTGAAAGCATCATATAACTCCTCTAAACCCCTTGAGCTCATTGGTAACATCAAATCACCCCTCTGGTCAGGTTGGCATAAACCCATAAGGTTGTCTCCAACTACAGAGCAAGGGAATCAAAAAATGGGGACATTACAAATTCCTTATAATTTAAATCTCATGAATATTTCATTATAGTTTATAGAAATTATACCCAAAGTTCTTAACCATTGAATCCCTAGAACCACATCTACTCCTCCAATAGGAATGGAATACATAGGGATGGATAAGTTACAGTCTCTCATAATAAGTTTGATGTTGTGGCATTTTCATCCACAATAAATTCCCCCCATTAGAAACCAACACTTGAAATTTTTCCACTGCATACAAAAAACAATTGAGGCGTTGTATTAATATTTTATCAGTGAAGTTATGGGTACTACTTAAATCTACAAGTACTATGATTTTTTCCTTTTAATGCATCTTGTGATATTGAGGGTTTGAGGTATTGGTACACTAGCCAATGCATGAACTGTGTAGCATCCCCAGTTTTAATCCCCATGAATTATAATGTAATTGTATAAATTTGAATTGGTGTTGTGAGCATATGTGTTGGGGCAAAGATCTGTATTGATTTAATGTGGCAAGGGTCCGAATTGAATATTATGAACATTGAAATAATTAATAAAAGAAATAATCATTGGCTACTATATGGAAGAGATGAAGAACGATGGGGGGCTATTATTCCCCAAGAGGGAGAAGTCCAAGGTGGGGATTATTCATGGGTATTAATCCAACCAACATTCCTAAAAATTATTATCATTATGTATAACCTTCTATTTTGTTGTTGAGTGTTCATTAAGCCAATCATTAAACTCATGTAAGAGGGTGGGAGTGAGTGGTCACATCCCATAGTTATTGGAGAGCATGGGATGAAGTACAATTGTATCCATTGTTCCTTATTGTATTCCAATTTCTCTTTTTTATTTTCCTGGAAATATAATAAACCTTTGTCAACACTATATTATTCGAATTCTTAAGTTGGATCTACAAATTGGACAATTGGTTTTGTAAATCTTCACTTTTTTCATGATACATGGATGAGCTCTCTAGAGGTTTAGTCAGTGTAGAATATTTTCCACCGCATCTTGTCATGTCGACCACAAATACTATTTACCTATAATTCTTCTTTATTTTATCTTTACCACACTTTAAATTACCTCAAACATATATTCCAATAAGAAGTTATGAAAATTTCAATTTAACATGCCTTTTTAATCCCTTGTTTGAGGACTTTCATGTAGTTTGGATTTGTAGTTGTTGTATATCCCATTTTTTTTCACCTAAGAGTCTATAATTTTGGCCTTTAATAGTCAAGTATTTCTTCTTTTCACTTCCATGGGTCTCACTAATTTTGGATGTCCCTTAAAAATGTTATGATGTTTTTCCCAAAACTTGATTATTTTAGCACCTTCTAGGAGAGTGAACTTGTACGATAAGCCAAACATTCAATCTTTTAGATATGAGATTAAAATTTGGAATTGAAACACTATGGTTTGTATTCTTTCCAATCCCATTGGTGTTCTTGATTTCGAGGTGGTAATAATTTAATATGATTGTTTTACCAAAACCACTTGTTTAATCCTAGTTTGAGGACTAGACAAAAACCCTAACTTGCACAACCTCTAACTCTGAAATTATAGTGAACTAGATTCTAAAACTTTTACCCATAGTACTTCAATGTGTTCTTTATTCACCCTAAATAAATTTTCTTATTTAAAATAACCCCCCCAAAAATACAACAAAAGTGGTAAGATGACTTGTTTGAAGGAGCCAAACTTTGAAGTCTTTTTCTGTTGATCTCTTCAAAAATAAATTATGAAAAACTTAGGAGTTTTTGTTATTTTTAGAATAAAAGATATGTTCATTATATCTTGACAGGGTGCATCAATTACTATCCATTAAAAAAATTGAGTCATCCGGATCGACGGTTCTCGCGACTTCGGAGTTCTAAAGTTGTGTGAGGTTTAAATAAAAGAAAACTACAATGTCACTTCCGGACTTTGTGATTCGGGAGCTTCAAACTCAAGGTGTTTAAAGATCTAAAAACCTCAAAGTTGTGAAGCTCCAGATTCCCAGAGACGTGTTCCCACAAAAGTATTTAAAAAATAGATCTACCAATGAGTCATAGGCCACCTATCAATCTTTATTTTGCTGACATGTGGCACTCTTTTTTGGCACTTTAGTCATATCATTCGCACGATTTTAGGTGACATGTGTCACTCACTTTTTATGAAACGTCATCAAAAGTGACATCATCATTGCCACATCACTCCGGGAGATTTTCCTTCAAGAGATAAGTCAATAACAAATTCAAAGGAGCGTCGGAGCGTTGAAGTGCCAAAGCATCGGAGCATCGAAATCCTGAAGCATCCAAATGATTATGATAATAAAACACTAAAGATTAGTGAACTAAACATGTTTAATTAGTTGTGATTAACGATAAGTAATCACTTTGTGAATTCGACATTCGGAAGATATCTATTGTTTTGCATTCAAAACTCTTGAATTTCGAACTGCCGAAGTACTCACCGCACATACAAGATCATGAACTCTCGAGGCTCCGAAGTTCCGGAGCCCCAAAGTACTTAAAATTAAAAACGAACCTTAAGTCGTGATTAATTAAAACAAAAAATAATTAAGGTTTAATTAATTGCTTTGTGGATTCGGCCTTCGGGACATATCCATTATTTTGCATTGAAAACTCCTGAATGCCAAAGTCTCGAAGTACTTAAAATTAAAAAGTGACCTTAAACCATAATCAATTAAAACAAAAAAGTAATTAAGGGTTGATTAAATTTTCTGTGAATTTTGCCTTCGGGAGATATATATTATTTAGCATTCAAAACTCCTGAATGTTGAACTGTCGAAGTACTTTTTCTTGATCATGATTATTAATAATACGTCCAATTGGCTAGGGTAAAAGATTGGGAAAAATGTTGTGACCGCTAGGTAAATAAATTCGACAGATTTCATAATGATTACTCTGTTAATAGATTAAACTTCAAAGATTTTTTTCCATTAGCATCCGAAATTTTTGCATTCATCATTTTGAGCTCACGGGTTTTTCTTCTCACAGGAGGGTTAACATCAACTTTTGAAAATCATGGCATTGCGCAAATTAGGAAAGAAGCAAGATCCATTGACTCATGAAGCATCAATGTAAAAGTTGATGAAACAGACTTGTTAAGGAAAGAAGAAATTCAAACATCTTTGAAGAACATGAAAATGAAGAACCTAAGCAAGAAGAAGAGGAAGAAGAAGAAAAACAACAACAAGAGAAGCAACCATAAGTAGAATAAGAAGAAAACAACCAACAATATTTTTAGACACCTTCTAGGACACCTAACAATCAGGTTCAAAAGAATCATCCACCAAAACAAATCATTGGAAACAAAAGTGTCGAAGTACAAACTAGAAGAAGAAAGCAAGCACAGACACCTAAACAAGAAAATTTTCCATTATTGTTCATGGTTGAACCAAGTAAATTTAGGGAAGCCAGAAATGATGAACATTGGATCAAGGCTATGAAAGAAGAACTAAATCAAATAGAGAAGAATGAGAAATGGGAACTAGTTCCAATACCAACAGACAAAAATGTGATTGGGACAAAATGAGTCTTCAGAAACAAGTTAAACGAAGATGGACAGGTAACCAGAAACAAAGAAAGACTATTGTGCAAAGGATATGCTCAAGTTGAAGGAATAGATTTTGAAGAAACCTTTTCTCCCATGGCCAGAATGGAAGTAATCATAATGTTCTCAGCTTATGCATGCTCCAAAAGGACCAAAGTGTATCATATGGACGTAAAATAATCTTTTCTAAATGGAGAATTAGAAGAAGAAATCTACATAGAGCAGTCAGAAGGGTTTCTACTATCAGAAAAGGAAGACTATGTTTGTAGATTGAAGAAAGATTTGTATGGACTTAAGCAAGCTTCGAGACCTTCTTACTCAAGATTGGACATGTACTTATAGAGAATTGGATTTATAAGGGGAAATGCATATAGTAACCTATACATAAAAGTGGATCAAGATAGTATGATTATTATAGAAGTATATGTTGATGACATCATCTTTGGAAGTGATGAGGATAGATTCAGTCAGAAGTTTGCCAAGGATTTTCATAATGAATTTGAAATGTCCATACTTGGGGAGTTGACTTTGTTCTTAGGACTCCATATATTTCAGCTATATGAATGCATTTTCATTTCCCAAATCAAGTACATCAAGGAAATGTTAAGGAAGTTCAAAATGGAAGACTATAAACCTATGAGTACTCCTATGGTTATTGGTTGCAAGTTAAGAAAACATGATGAATCTAAAGAAGTGGATCAAAGACTCTACATATCAATGATTGGCAGTCTATTATGTGATAGCTTCAATACCAGATGTAATGCAAGAAGTTGGACAGGTCACAAGATTTCAATTGGCACCAAAGGAATCCAATGTTTTAACAGTGGAAAGGATCTTCAGATTAATATGGATGTTCTAACATATTTTGGGCTATGGTATCTAAAAGGAAATGAGTTAACTATGGTCGTGTACATGGATTCATATTGGACAGGAAGTATTGATAATAGAATTAGTACAAGTGGAGTATCTTTCTACTTAGGTGACTGCTTAGTGTCCTGGTTGAGAAAGAAGCAATCTTAAGTATCTTTATCCACAACAGAAGCAGAATATATCATAGCAACAACATGTTGTACTCGGATTCTTTGAATGAAGCAAACCCTTCAAGACATACAAGTGAGATATGATGAGCCTATTTTGATACTTTGTGACAACACCAGTGCTATAAGCATCTCCAAGAATCCAGTGATGCATTCCAAGACCAAACATATTTCTATTAAGTTCCACTTGTTGCGAAAACAAGTCACATAAAAGAATATCAATTTGGAGTACATTGGGACAAAAAAACATATTGCAGACATCTTCACAAAGCCTCTTCCTAGGGATACCTTTGAGTATCTTCGACAAAAATTGAGAGTAATTTATGCTCCAAATTAATTTCCATAATATTCTGCAAGAACAAAAAGGGGAATACTATCAGGGGGAGTTACCCTTTGCCATTGATGTCAAATGGAGAGAGAAAAATAGTAAAACTAGAAGCATGAAGACAGGACGAGTTATCCTGAACACAAGAGGACAGTACATGCATTGGGATCAAAACACAAAGATAGGGAGAACATAGTTGTTTTACTAAGTTTCCATAAATTCCAAAGGGGGGAATTTTTGAAAAAATGGTTTTCATTGATGTCAACCTTAGAAGAATCCTTAAATAAAATCCCAAAATCCCCTAAGAGTGATGATGATATTTCCACTTGAAGAAGCCTTGAAGAGCCTTATGGCATAGCTTTTAAGCATGGACCTCACGAAATGAGATAACATGTGGTTGTTTCCAAATTCCCGCTTTGAGTTGTACACAAATGGAGCCCAAAAGATGTCCAATATAAATATTACAAGTCTACAGATGTCCAAGATAAATATTGAAAGATGGAGATTGTTGAAAGTAATAATTTTTGGTCTATTTGGATACCCTATCTTTGATGGAATTTTTACACTACATAACTAACTCAAATAGAAGCACAAGTTACATGGTTGGAAATATTATTCTGAGACCTTTCCAATGTTATATGGAAGTCCCTCTAACTTCCTAGGAATGAGGAGATATGAGTTTTTCCATCTAATAACCCAACCAGAAAATTGAGGTTGGTTCGACTAAATTTTGGGGACAAAATTACTATAAATATAGGACAAAATTTCACATTTTTTGAGAAAAAAAACTAAAGAGATCAAGTCTGAGGCGCACTCAAGTTGTTGGTGTGACTTTATGGTGTGCAATGAAGTCTAAAGGATTCTCTTAAGGTCCTTCTTATTCTCAAGGTATGCTATGAGGTTGTGATGTTGTCGTTATGTTTCCATGAGTGGATGTTGTTGTTAATGGACGTTGTCATGAATGGATGTTGTCGTCAATGATTACATTTTGGGAATGATTTTATGAGTATTTCTAGGGTTTGAAGGATTGCCTACGGAATGAAGAATGTAGGTGAAGTCAACAATACTATGTGTATGAATATCTTGGATTGGTGATATCTTATTGAGATGATGCTCAATTGAGAATTATATTGGTGTCTTCATTCAACAGATTGGTGCATGTGCTTTAGGGAGTGGGTGCTTCCTTCCAGTTGGAGTTGTTAAAGCCAGAGGTTTGGTGCCTCCTTCCAGTCGGTGTTGGTAAATCAGGGATTTGGAGTCGGAGCTTCCTTCAAGTTGGTTCCTTTAAATCAGGGGGTTAGTGCCTCCTTCCAGTTGGTTCTAGAGAATATTGGAAGTTGGTGCTTCCTTGAATGTAATATTAACATGATATAAGAACAGCATTATGTGGTTTTCTTCTGTTTGGCTTTCCACATAAAAATCATTGTGTTTTGTGTATGGATTTTTTGTGATGATGAATGGCATAGTTAATTTTTACATTATGTGCTTAAAGTTAAAAATGGTAAAAAGTGTTCAATATTGATTCACCCCCCCCCCCTCAGTATTGGTGAATATTCTAACAAATTAATCATTTATTTAATAAAATTTATGTCTCTTCAAATGAACATGACTTTTCATGTAGAACTAATGGTAAAGTATAAAAGGAGAAGAGGTTTTTGAGAAATAATGTGAGTGTAGGTGAAAATGCAATATTCTTATGCATATAATTTAAGGAGCGGCATTTTAATATTAGCAAAGATCATATCTGGTGTTCTAGCAAATAAATCTGGCATTCTAGCAAGCAAAAATTGCAAAGGTGGATCTAAGGCAGAAGTAGAAGAAGAAGCAAGAAGATATGGTGAAGGCAGAGCTAAAGTAGAAGTTGTGAGCGTCGAGAAGATCTGGAAAAAGTATAAGGAGCGATCATCAATCATATCTAATGAAAGAAAAAGTAGCGAGTGCAGAGCATATCTAGTGAAAGAAGAAGTAATGAGCACAAAGTATATTTGGTGAAGATAGAAGCAGCAAGAAGACCAGTACGTCAGTGCCTACAAACAATAGAGGGGATCAGTCTCTTGTAAGTCAGTTCCTACAAACAACAGAGGGGATTGGTGTCTCCTATAGGTCGATGTGTATAAACAACAAAGGGGATCGATGTCTCCTATAGTTTGATGCCTACAAATAGCAGTGGGGATTGTTGTCTCTAGTAGGTCGGTGCCTACAAACATTTGTAACTATAGGTTGGTGCCTACAAATTTATAAAAATATTTTTTTGTGGTTTTCTTCAAAGGGATTCCACATTAAATATTGAGTCTTTTGGTTGCTACATTTATGTGATTGCTTCATTATGGTTTATGAATTTTAAAAAGAAAATGATTGTCTTATATTGATTCACCCCCCCTTCTCAGTATAAGTGTGTGACAATTGGTGGCTCTGTCATTTGATGGAACAAACTATGACTTATGGAGTATAATGATGCAAACATATCTAATGGCCCTTGCTTTTGATACTTGGAATTTAGTCGTTATTGGTTATACAACCCCAACATCTCCACCAATAGATATGGCCAGGAAAAAGTCTAGTGAAAATGATGCAAAATCCATGAACAACATCTTGTGTGAACTATCATAATCATAGTTTGTCAAAGTAAGGCATTGCAAATAGACGAAAGAAATTTGGGACAAACTTAAAACCATCCATGAAGGCGATGACAAAGTCAAGAAGGATAAGCTCCAAAATCATAGAAGACAGCTCGAGAGATTGAAGATGAAAGATGAAGAAAATGTTGTAGCCTATCTCCTCTATGTGGATGAAATTTTCAACACCATTAAAGGACTTGGTGAAACAATTGCAGAACCAATGATTGTGCAAAATGTGGTGAGGTCACTCCCCTTAATATTTGATGCCAAAATTTCCGCAATTGAAGAAATAAAATATTCGGAAAAATTAATAATGGATGAATTGCATGGGATCCTCACTACATATGAAATGAGAATTGAAGAGGAAAAACCATCAAAAAGGGAAGCAACTTTCAAAGCCTCAAAGAAGATGAAAAAATAAGAGCACAAATCAAGCAATTGTTCCATCTATGAATCATACGTAGAGAAAGCAAATTTTCTAATAAAAATCAAAAAGGGATCTGGCAAATACAAAGGTAAGTTGCCCTTTAAATGCTTTAACTGTGGAAAACTAGGACATTTTGTTGCTAAATGTCCAAAAAATGAAAGTAGTGATAATTAAGAATGCTATAACATCAAGAGAAAACATAATCAACACAAAAATAACCACAAAAAGGACAAGAATGAAAAGAAGAAGAATTATTATAAGTAGAAGAAGAGCCTCTACTCAAAAGGGGTCAGTGACTCGTCTGAAGAAAGTCAAAGCAATTCGGGTAGTAATAGAGAAGAAACTATATGTATGGCAATCAAAACAAATATTGATGAAGAAAAAGAAATGATAGATTCAGAAGAAGAAGGAAACATTGAAACAGATAAAGAAGCAGATCTTGAAGAAAAACTCATATGTACCTTAAGTGAAATAAAAAAGCTAAGAAAAATTAATTTGAAACAAAAAGAGAAACTACAGAAATATGAAGAAGGGGGTCGTGATTCAAAATCCAAAATGTCACAAAGTCTTGAAGAATCAGAAAATATTAGCATAAGCCTAAAAGTTAAATTAGAAGAGGGAAGAAGGATAGAAGAAGTGGTGAGAATTCAGCTGAAGGAAAAGGAAGAAAATTGCAAGACACTAGAAGTTGAACTTGTTTCCTTAAGAAAGGATGTGGAAAAGTCAACAACTCAGTTGAACAGAAGCTTGAATTTTGAAAAGAGTGTCAAAACTTTAGATGATATCATCAATTGTCAAAGGTCTCTGTAACACCCCAAGTTTTAAACCCCCATTTTAAATAATGTATTGTTACAATGCTTAGAGGCCAGAGTGCCCAAACAATTACTAAGAGGCCAGTGTGCCCAAGACATGTAATGTTTTAATCATTATTAATAATAAATACATGGTTGGTTTCTAGACAGACAAGGACTAGAGTTATAGGGGGCTATGATTCCACAAGAGAGGGGGCTTGAGGGGCTAAGTGTTTGTTCCTATTCTTATTACCCTTTTGTCTAATTGAGGGGATCGGTTAAATGAGCTTCTTGGGGGAGGCCAGGAGGTTCTTGATTCTCTCGAAACTTACTTAAAACTGCCTATGGTCTGATTGGGGGGTTGGTCATTAGCTCATTTTCTGCTTCATTTTTGCATTCGCACCATTCTATCCCTCACGCACTTTCATGCACACACCTCCATGCACCCACTTACCAGTTCATTGATCCATCCGGCATCCGCGTCTTAGCTTGAGGAAAGGGAGCCGAACTGCTGAATATTAGCCACGAGATAGTTGGATGTAGTGGTCGCTGGTGTGATCTAGCCGTGACTTGAGGCCGCATGTTTGAGATGGGTTGGCCTGTGTCTAGCACTGCTCATAGCTACGAGTCTTGAGAGTTCCAACATTGAGATTCTGGACCAGTTGCGTTGGAGCCCGAATTAAGGAGAAGGACTGTGTGGCAGAGAAGGGTGGAGGTTCGTTCTCTCGGGTGGTGCAAGCTAGGTAGAAGAGATTTGGGTACTTGGATTGTTGTGAGAGTTGGGAAGCCTATGAGAGCTTGGGTATTGAGTGGTTTGGGAAGCCAAGTAACACTCTGAAACTATCCTTGTGGATTCATAGCCCTGGCTCGGGGGTGACGTTGTTGTTGAGATTTGGAATAGTAGTGTCTACGGTTGGGTGGAACATCCTTGGTCTGCAGCCAATTGGTGTCATCTTTCATAAAGATAAGTGCTCTCTATTATGGTATCATTTACATGTATATGAATGTATTTCCGCTGTGTATATTTAATATTTAATTATCGTTTAATTGAATCTTTAGACTATGCATGCTTGTTGGATATTGTTGTGCATGTTGTTAAAGTCTTTTCTTTCATGCATCCTTAAATTTTAAAAGGTCTCTGTAAGAGAAAGAAGTCTAAGGTCGGGCTTGAAGGTAGCGTACCCTGGCCTGTGGGTGGCTGGTTATGTTACAGTTTGGTATCAGAGCTTCTGGCTGAAATATCGGGTCGGTATGGGCTGGGTCTATTGGTCAGAGTCTCTGGGTCGAGATCGAATACCGACCGTGGAGTTGAAAAGATCAGGAGGAATGGCGTTGCAGAATCTACGCGAGAGATAGAATGTCAGAGACCCGTGTAAGGGGTTCAAAGGATCGTGACCGTCCCCTTTGAATTCGGGAGTGATCGCCATTGTAGGATCAGGAGAGATCAGGGATCGTTGGATCGAAGGACAGACGAACAGGGGTCGTCCGATGAAAAGGAAGCAAGGGTTAAGGTCACAACCGTCGGATCCCATGGGAGAGTGAGATCAACGGACATGAGACATTGCGGGGAACCAAGTTGCACAGGAGATAATTTCCCAAGGCGGTCCCACAATCCAAACCACGGTTTCCCGAAGGGGGTTACGTGTCAGCATCAAGAGAATTGTGGGGCGAAAAGTGAGTTACTCCAAATCGTCGATACATGCCCCCACAAATTGAAGGGCATGCAGTGATGTGACATATTAAGGCTCAAACATCGAAACTTTGAATACCCGAAGTATTTGGGGACCGTCGATCCATAGGAGTACACGCGTCAACCGATCGTGTGCTTTGGGTGAAAGCAATCCAAGAAAGAGCGAGCGAGGAGAAGTTGAGAGTTGAAACTCCCGAAGCCCAGAGAGTTAGAGACTCGAAGTAAACGTCGACTGTCGGATCGTCTGAAGTAGATCCTGAATGTCAATCACCAAGAGGTTACGTGTTAGAAGATTAGTAACTCCAGAGGAATCTGTTCGAGAGGTTTTCAGTTGGG
Source organism: Picea engelmannii (assembly GCA_009831015.1). Classification (NCBI taxonomy): domain Eukaryota; kingdom Viridiplantae; phylum Streptophyta; class Pinopsida; order Pinales; family Pinaceae; genus Picea; species Picea engelmannii. The sequence goes on from ML781562.1 coordinate 472,012, forward strand.
ATTTGGGACTCCTGAAGCCCGGAGATCCGAAGAGCCAAAGTGATGGGGCATGATGATGTCACCAGGAGGTGATGTGGACCCCAAAATTTCCTAAGTGACGTGGCTTGCAGATGTCACATGGGATAATGTGGACATATGGAATGTGTGCCATGTGTCCGGAGTTTTGGGCATTTGGAGTATTGAAAATTTAGTTAGAATGTGACACGTGTCACCCCCCTGATTGGGCCACATGTCCACTTCCAGTATTTCACCATGTGGCAACAGATCGTGCAGTCCGGAGACTGGGCACTCCAGAGGGAAAAGATGTGACAGGTACTGTTGGGTCGAAAACTCCCTAAGGCCAGAGTACGTATTGACCATTGATTCCATAAGACACATGTCGAAGGATCATCGACTTCGGGTGAAAGAACTCTGGGAGAAAGTGCACGAGGAAGGTTTGAAACTTCTGAAGCGCGAAGAGCCGAAGAGATTCACAGTCGATGATCTGTGGGAGGACACTCGTCGGCAGATCATGAACTCCGGGTAAAAGCATTCCGAGAGGAGGCAAGCAAGGAAAGTTGAGACCCTCAAAGCGCGGAGTCCCGAAGTGGATCTCGATCATTGATCGTGAAAGAGAACAAGGACCGTTGATCCGGTCCTGGCTAAAAGTTCTGAAGTCCCGAAGCTCTGGAAAAGTGATTTTTCAGCTAAGAGCAGGGTCATGGCCATGGTCATATGAAGATTGAGATTTGGGGGAAGGAGGGCTAAGGGTCGAATTGGTTGTCTTCGAGACAGAAAATATCTAAGGAAGGATTTAACTGTGGTTGCTAGCCATGGTCACCTGGGAAGGTGGTTTGAAGGAAGCGCCTGCACAGGATGAGTTCTGTGTCGGCCAAGGATAACCAAACACTGTTATTTTCCAAGAATGGGGATATGATCACCATGAAAAAAAAAAAAAAAGACTTGTAGCATGGTTTGGTGATTTTGTTTATCAAATGCATAATTCTAACAAAATGGTCGCTTGCACTTTTGAAAAATTAAGGGGCTTAAGCACATTAGCTCAGGATGTGTATTGAGGAAATGGAAGAAGGTGAGGGAGCCTCCAGTCATGATAAGGAGGCTGAAGGCTAGAATACCAGAGTTGGTAATGCAAAGACAGAGTCCAATGGACGCAAGGGAAAAGGAGAGCAGGAAACATTACTAGAAATGGTAAGTATCCTAAAGATGGAAGTACAGAGCTACAAAGTAGACAATGAGAGATTGATGAGAGAGAAAAGTTAGATAAATGCTCGAGTGTTACGGAGCTTAAATCAGTTGTAGAGAAAAACGAAGAAGGGATCAAACTCAAGACAAGAGGAAGAAGGCAGGTGCCATGAAAAAAGGGATGATTGTAAAAGAGTTGGTTATTCCAGAAGTGCTAGCAGAGCTCATGGACACCACTCACCTCCTTACTCACAAAGAAGGTTTTATGCATCGGAAGATACCGTAAATAGTCCATATGTGTCTCCTGTCAAACACCAAAGAAGGAAATAAGAGATAGATAGTTTGCAAGGAGAGTTGAGGAAGCTCAAGCCACCTTCCTTCGATGGTGAAAGAGAAAGGGAAGATGATGCTGAAGCATGGTTGCTTGAACTCAGGAGATATTTTCAGTTGCATAACTATTCATCCAACTTGGAAGCCAGGATTTCCACCTACCATTTACACAGGAAAGATGAAATGTAGTGGAACCAACTAAAGCAAGTGGAACATGTTAATGAAAGTAGGATCACTTGGAAGCAGTTCAACAAGTACTTCCAGAAGGAGTACCTCTCAGAGCATTTCTATGACAACAAAATGCAAGAGTTCTTTGAACTGAGGTTGGGAAGCATGACTATGGCAAAGTATGAGAAGAAGTTATTGGGATTTTTAAAGTATGCCAGGTTCATTGGTGATGAGAAAGTGAAAATACAGATATTTCTAAGTGAACTGCCAACCTTTTATAAAGAAAAGATCAAGTATGATGAGCCCAAGACCTTGACTAAAGCTATCAGGAAGGCTAAATACCTGTATGAGCAAGTCTATGGAAGAGAATCCCTACAGAAATATTGGAAGGACAAGAAAAATGTGAAGTCCTATCAGAGGATGAAAGGATTCAAATCTCCCTTCAATAGGAATGAGCCTAATAGAAATCATCAAGATCAGTATGCTAAGGGGGAGTTCAAGAAATAATATTCCTTGAGAAAAAGGGGAAGACCACCAATCCAATGTTGGGGATGCAAGGAAGATCACCTGTACAAGGATTTCCCACACAGAAAGGATAGAGTGAAGACTGTGCACAACATCCAAGAGGCTACAACAATCGAAGATATGGGAAGAATCTATGTAGCTTTAGATGATCAACAAGCAGAGTACCAGTCCAATATGATCGAGGTGGAAGGTAAGATCATAAATCAACCTGTTGCTATTTTGATTGATTCAGGAGAAAGTCTGCATTGATCCTAAGATAGTGGATAGATTACATTTGGAGAAAAGTAAACTTGGAAAAGCAACTTTGGTTCAATTAGCCACTGGAACCAAAAGAAGAATCCATGATATGGTCAAAAGTTGTTCCATAAGTATTAATGGAGTGAATACTAGTATTGATCTAAATATCATACCATTGGGGTCTTATGATATTCTGATTGGGATGGATTGGTTGGACAAGCATCATGATGTCCTAGATTGTCATAACAAGACATTTACATGTCTTGATGGAAATGGAAAACAAAGCATTGTGAAAGGAATTCCAAGACCCATCTCTCTAAGGGAGATTTCAGCCTTACAGTTAAAAAGATGCTTTAGGAAAGGATGTCAATTGTATGCAGCTCATGTGGTAGAGCCAGATAATACAAAAGGGCCAAGACTTGAAGATTTCTCATTACTACAGGAATTTGAATATGTATTCCAAGAAATACTTGGATTGCCACCAAGAAGGGAGATAGATTTCTCAATTGATTTAGTGCCAGGAGCTCCCCTGGTGTAAAAAACACCTTACAAAGTGAGCACACCAGAGTTAAAAGAATTACAAATGAAGTTGGAGGAATTGTTGAAGAAAGGGTACATACGTCCAAGTGTTTCACCTTGGGGAGCACTAGTAATTTTTGTCAAAAAGAAGGATGGAACCTTGAAGCCGTGTATTGACTTCTGACAGCTCAACAAGTACACTATAAAGAACAAGTATCCTCTACCCCAAATTGATGACCTCTTTGATCAGCTAAGAGGAGAAAAGATATTTTCAAAGATTGACCTGGCGCAGGTGATCTGAAAATGATAAAGACTTGTATTCTTGAAAATATTTGCAAGTTTTAATTCAAGTGTTCTTATGCAAATGGATCAATTTTGCAAACACAACTTTTATAGAAAATTACATATTCAAGATGCATATAATCAGCAGCAAATAATAGTGAACAAAAAACACATAACACAGCAAATGATAAAGGAGTTCACCCCTCTCTTGGGCTAAATCTTCTGGTCCAACTTCCAATGGATCTTTTGTATTATTTGCTCAAAGTGCTAAAATATGTGCTTGAAAATGCTCAAAATTCCAAATAGATGTCTCCAATGGATTTAGAATGTCCAAAAACCCCTAGCTGGGCTTTTTCGGCACCTCGTTAAGCCAAAAATTGAAGAAGATAGGCTTCCTGGAAGTTCCCCTTCAAATTTGTTGTCTCTGGATCGCCAAAATGCACCTCTGCCTCCTCAACCTAGCCCTAGCACGCATATTTGTGTTAAAACTTAGCACCAGATGCAACCGCAAAATGGTACGAACTATAGGACGATTAGGGCGCGCCTAGCCCCTAACCGCCAAAACTGTGGTCATAAGGGTCACCATGTGACCGCGCGCATATACAAAAAGGGCCAAGGTTTTAAACCATATGGTAACAGGGTTGAAATGCATGCACGTGCCGGTGGTTACATGGCATATATATACGACCGGGGGCCAGGGCTTAGTCCCGGACCGGACTGCGCCCCATTTCAAAACATTTCAACTTTAAATAATTTTTAAAAGGTATAGTGGTAAGAACCATATGGGTGGCGCACCGGTTGGGCGGCCCTTCCCAAAGCTTTACACCTGCCTGGAGGTTGCAGTGTCGAATCCTTCCAACTACATAAGTTTTAAACCACTATCCAGGTGACACGTGGTGGCCATTGATTAGGCCACGTGTCACCATTCCATTCACCGCAAACATGCCACGTGTCTGATGTTGATTCGTCCACTTAACTGCCAACTATCCACTACTCAGCTCTGCCACGTGTCGTATGGCCCTGCCACATGTCGTATGGCCATGCCACGTCATCATCCGTACGGACTGTACAGTCAGCACATTTTTTTTGCTTATTTGACGATTTGAACAGAATGTGATATCTCTCTCATCCGATGTCTGTTTGAACCCAAACGAGTTGCGTTGGGTTCATGATGATGAGGCCTACGCACCTGTTCGATTTGAAGTGATTCCGAGCACTTTGAACTTTGAGCAAAATTTTATCCCCTGGATCACACCTCCCCATTAGAAAGCTTTTGGACCTCCAAAAGACTATTTTCAGTCTATCTGAAGATGAGGGTATAGTTCCCTCACCTTTCCAACCTCAATCCACTTGGCTTTGCTTGGATTTGTGCCTTTAAGACCAATTCAAAGATATTCCACATTTCCTCGTTTTGAAGTTCTCATTCTCCTGTCAAGGATTGTGTCTTCATGCAGTTCTGTAAGATATTCTGAGGAGAAATCATCTATAGAAGGAATCTGAACATGTTCTCCTTGATCATAAATCAAAGGAGGCTCATACAATTTCAAATTCTCAACATTAACAACTGCATACATTTGCATATAAGGAGGCAAATCTAAATGGAAGGCATTGTTACCAATCTTGTCAAGAATCTTGAAAGGACCATATCGAATTGGTTTTAGTTTTTTACCTTCTCCTTTAAGCCTCTCCTTACTAATGTAAAGCCAAACTTCATCTCCAAATTGGAAACTGTGATCAACACGATGCTTGCCATGTCTTGTCTTGTACTTGTCTTGACTCTTCTCCAACTGCTCTTGTACCATTTGATGTATTGACTGAATTTGTTCAATGAACTTTTCTGCCCTATCAATGTCATATTGACCATCAATAGCAATATCCTTCCCAAAGATAAAATCTAAAGGAGATTTGGGCAAATAGCCAAAACA
>ML781562.1:481066-512598 GCA_009831015.1 Picea engelmannii
GGTGAATGCCTCCTTGAAGCTTGAGGTGATGATATAATCTTTCTTCTTTAAGGATGAGAACTTGGCTCTACAAGTTGACCTTCTCCTCTTGTGAGTTTCAACCTTGTGAGCATCAGAAAACAAAACACTTGCAAATAATCAAGCCTTCAAAAGCCTATGCTCTGATACCAACTTGATCTAAAAATGATAAAGACTTGTATTCTTGAAAATATTTGCAAGTATTAATTCAAGTGTTCTTATGCAAATGGATCAATTTTGCAAACACAACTTTTATAGAAAATGACATATTCAAGATGCATATAATCAGCAGCAAATAACAGTGAACATAAAACACATAACACAACAAATGATAAAGGAGTTCACCCCTCTCTTGGGCTATATCTCCTGGTCCAACTTCTAATGGATCTTTTGTATTATTTGCTCAAAGTGATAAAATGTGTGCTTTACAATGCTCAAAATTCCAAATAGATGGCTCCAATGGCTTCAGAACGTCCAAAAACCCCTAGCTGGGCTTTTTCGGCACCTCGTTTGGCCAAAAATTGAAGACGATAGGCTTCTTGGAAGTTCCCCTTCAAATTTGTTGTCTCTGGATCGCAAAAATGCACCTCTGCCTCCTCAACCTAGCCCCAACGCGCATATTTGTGTTAAAACTTAGCACCGAACACAACCACAAAACGGTGCGAACTGTAGGACGGTTAGGGCGTGCCTAGCCCCTAACTGCCAAAACCGTGGTCATAAGGATCACCATGTGACCGGGCGTATATACAAAAAGGTCCAAGGTTTTAAACCATATGGTAACAGGGTTGAAATGCGCACGCGCGCCGGTGGTTACATGGCATATATATACGACCAGGGGCCGGGGCTTAGCCCCGGCTCGAACCGCGCCCCATTTCAAAACATTTCAAATTCAAATAATTTTTAAAAGGTATAGTGGTAAGAACCATATGGGTGGCGCGTCGGTTGGGCGGTCCTTCCCAAAGATTTACCCCTGCCCGAAGGTTGCGGGGTCGAATCCTGCCAACTACATAAGTTTTAAACCATTATCCAAGTGACACGTGGTGGCCATTGATTGGGCCACGTGTCACCATTCCATTCGCCGCAAACATGCCACATGTCCAATGTTGATTCGTCAACTTAACTACCAATTATTCGCCACTCAGCTCTGCCACGTGTCGTACGGCCCTACCACATCAGCATCCGTACAGACTGTACAATAAGAACATTTTTTTGCATGTTTGACGATTTGAACAGAATGCGATATCTCTCTCATCCGACGTCCATTTGAACCCAAATGAGTTGCGTTGGGTTCGTGACGATGAGGCCTACGCACCCGTTCAATTTGAAGTGATTCTGAGAACTTTGAATTTTGAGCAAAATTTGATCCCTTGGATCAACAGGATACCATCAAGTAAGAATCAAGGAAAAATACATTCATAAGACATCCTTTAGGACTAGGTATGGGCATTATGAATTTGCAGTGGTGCCTTTTGGACTGGCCGATGCACCAGTTGTCTTCGTGTGCTTAATGAATGGAATATTTAGGAATTATTTGGATAAGTTTGTCATAGTATTCCTGGATGACATACTTATCTATTCTAAGTCTGAAGAGGAGAATGAACATCACTTAAGACTGGTGTTGCAAGTACTGAGAGAACATCAGTTGTATGCCAAGTTGAGTAAGTGTTATTTTTATCAAAAGAAGATCCATTACTTGGGACACATTATTTCAGAACAGGGCATAACAGTAGATCCAGAGAAGATCGAAGCCATTAGAGGATGGCCAACACCCATAAATGTGTCAGACGTCATATCTTTTATGGGATGAGCTGGCTACTATAGAAGGTTCATAGTAGGCTTCTCTAAGATTTCTCATCCCATCACTTTTTGCAAATGAAGGGAACTAAATTTGAATGGACACTCAAGTGTGAAAAGAATTTTAATCTATTGAAGGAATTACTTACTAGTGCACCTGTGTTAAAGATTGTTGACCCAAATGAAATTTGTGTGGTATGTACAGACGCATGTAAGGAAGGACTTGGGGGAGTCCCCACGCAAAATGGACATGTCATTGTATATGAGTCCAGAAATCTTAAGAAACATGATAGGAACTATGCCACGCATGACTTGGAACTTGTTTCCATTGTTCACGCCTTGAGGATGTGGAGGCATTATTTCATGGGGAAGAAATTCGAATTGAGGACAGACTGCATTGGCCTGAAGTATATTTTTGAATAGCTGACCCTGAATATCAGGCAAACAAGATAGCTGGAATTTTTAAGTGAATATGACCTCGATATCAAGCATATCAAGGGAAAGGAGAATAAATTTGTTGATGCACTTAGTAGAAGAGTGCATCTCATGCACGCTACTGTTGTCAGTATGCATCAGTCAGACTTGAAGAGAAGAATTTTAGATGGTCTTTTTATAGACCAGCATTACCTACAGGTAAAGGAAAACTTACATCAAGGAGATGTACAACAGAAAATAAAGGAGTATGAGATAAAGGAAGACAGACTACTCATGCATAAAAATGGAATCTATGTTCCTAGTTTTGGAGAACTGAGGAATTTGGTACTGAAGGAAATGCATGATGTTCCTTATGTTGGACATCTTGGTTACCAGAAAACAAGTACAGCAGTAAGAAGCCAGTTCTTTTGGCCAGGAATGAAGAAGGATGTTGCTGATTACATCGCTCGATGTATGGAATGTCAGAGGGTAAAGGCTGAGCATAGGCACCCAGAGGGTTTGCTGCAGCCATTGCCAATTCCATAGAAGAAATGGGAAGTGATCACCATGTATTTCATCATAGGATTACCCAGAACGAATAAGCAACATGATTCAATCATGGTGGTGGTTGACAAATTAACAAAGGCTGCTCATTTTGTTCCTGTGAAGACAACGCATACAGTGGCTCATATTGCAGAAATTTTCATGAAGGAAATTGCTAGGTTGCATGGGATACCAAGGACAGTTGTCTCGGACAGAGATACAAAGTTTACCTCCAATTTCTGGAGGGGATTGTTTAAAGGATTTCGAACAAATCTAAACTTTAGCACAACATATCATCCCCAAACAGATGGGAAAACAGAGAGAGTCAATCAAATAATTGAAGACATGCTGAGAATATATGTGATGGATAAGCCATCTAAGTGGGAAGATTACTTAAACTTGGTCGAGTTTGCATATAATAATGGGTATCAAGCTTCATTGAGAATGGGCCCATTTGAAGCCTTGTACGGTAGGAAATGCAATACTCCAGTAAGATGGGAAAACCCAACAGATAGAGTGGTACTTGGGCCAGAGTTGCTCAAGGACATGGAAGACCAAGTGGTCAAGATCAAACGGAATTTAAAGGCATCTCAGGATAGACATAAATTTTATGCAGACAAGAACATGACAACTAGAGATTTTAAAGTAGGGGAGCATGTACTTTTGAAAGTGAAGCCCAAGAAAAGTTATTTGAAATTGGGTAGTTGTACAAAGTTGGCAGCCAGATTTTGTGGTCCATTTGAAATATTGGACAGAATAGGGCCAGTTGCATACATGCTTGCATTGCATGCTTCCATGAATGTGCATAATGTAATTCATGTCTCTTTACTAAAGAAATATGTACATGATCCTAACCATGTTATTGATTGGCATTTGATTCAGGTAGAGACAGAGGGAGATTTCCAGGTTCAGTCAGTGTGGGTATTGGACAAAAAAGTTAAAATGCTCTGAAATCAAGTTATAGAGCTACTAAAAGTCCAGTGGAACTTCTACAGTCCTGAAGATTCTACCTGGGAGCATGAAGATGCCATGCGAGCAGAGTACTGCAGCTTTTTGAATAAATTTGGGATTTTAATCTCTATTTTTGTATATGCATTGAGGATAGTACCAAAATAAGGGGGAGGGGATGTAACACCCCCGGTTTTGAACCCCCATTTTAAATAATGTATTGTTACAATGCTGAGAGGCCAGAGTGCCCAAACAATTATTAAGATGCCAGTGTGCTCAAGACATGTAATGTTTTCATCATTATTAATAATAAATACATGGTTGGTTGCTAGACAAACAAGGACTAGATTTATAGGGGGCTATGATTCCACAAGAGAGGGGGCTTGACGGGCTAAGTTTTTATTCCTATTATAATTACCCTTTTGTCTAAGGGAGGGGATCGGTTACGTGAGCTTCTTGGGGGAGGACAGGAGGTTCTTGATTCTCCCCGAAATTACTTAAAGTCGTCTCTGGTCTGATGGGGGGGTTGGTCGTTGGCTTGCTTTCTCCTTCATTTTTTCATTCGCACCATTCTATCCGTCACACACTTTCATGCACACACCTCCATGCACCCACTTACCCATTCATTGATCCATCCATCATCTGTTTCTTGGCTCAAGGAAAGGGAGTTGAACTACTGAAGATTAGCCACGGGATAGTTAGTTGTAGTGGTCGCTGGTGTGATCCAACCATGACCTTAGGCCGCATGTATGATATGTGTTGGCCTATGTCCAACATTGCTCACAGCTGCAAGTCCTGAGAGTTCCAACATTAAGATTATGGACTAGTTGTGTTGGATCCTGGATTAAAGAGAAGGACTTCCTGAGGGACCACGTGGCAGAGAAGGGTGGAGATCCCTTCTCTCGGGTGGTGCAATATGGGTAGAATAGAACTGGGTACTTGGATTTTTGTGAGAGCTAGGAAGCCTATGAGAACTTGGGTGCTGACTGGTTTGGGAATCCAAGTAACACTCTAGAACCATCCTTATGGATTCATATCCCTAGCTCGGGGGTGACATTGATGTTGAGATTTGGAACAATAATGTCTACGGTTGGGTGGAACTTCCTTGGTTTGCAGATAGTTGGTGTCATCTTTCATAAAGATAAGTGCTCTCTGTTATGGTATCATTTACATGTATATGAATGTATTTCCACTGTGTATATTTAATATTTAATTATCATTTAATTGAATCTTTAGACTATGCATGTTTGTTGTATATTGCTGTGAATGTCGTTAAAGTCTTTTATTTTATGCATCCTTAAATTTTAAAAGGTATCTGTAAGAGAAAGAAGTCCAAGGGCGGGCTTGAAGGTAGCGTACCCCGGTTTGTGGGTGGCTGGGTATGTTACAGTCCCCATTCATTAAGACTGGTCTTGGATATGATGTTGATGTTGCCTCCCTACCTACACCTAGCCTTGTTACAACAAGGGAAGTTCTATTTGTTGCAGGAGGAGTTTAGACTGATTTTCTAGAAGAACAACCTATTGTTGATTGTGTCGAATGGATTAATGAGTTGCTTGCTCCTTGCATACCAACATTTGAGCTTGTCGTTACAAATCCAATTGTTGTTGATATGTTTGGTTGTTCTAATCCTGTAAGTGAACATGACCCTTAGCCTACTTCCTCTGATCAACCAACACAAAAATATGTGCCATATCATCATCCTCACCATAAAAATCGAAGGAATGTAAATCATGCTTTCCGATCTTTGTAGAACAGACATGAAATACATAATTGTGGACCAATGCCAACTACCAGGGTAGATTGTGGTTGGATTGATGGATGGTTGTGGAATCATTTGACCAGATGTTTGAGGAATTCATATATTTGTGTATCATTAGTTGTACGGTCATGCAATGTTCCTCTTATTTATTGATGGTTTCCTTGGAAGTGGTCGAATGAGGATTGACCCGAAATGAGACCCGAAATGACAGTCGACTAGATTTTCGACTAAGTATTTTTTGACTGAGTTTCGATTGGGTTGTCTGTTAATTTGAATTTTCAATGAGAACTATCACTACTACTTATTAATCCCTTAGGGGGGGATACTTGAAGTTGTTGATATGCAAATCAAACTGATTTATTCTTGTTAACTTGATTGTTTCTTGTTGAATCGACTTGGATTTGTTGAGACCAACTAAACCATGTTCGATTGTTGTGGGAGATGTACTTCTACTTATGTTGGATGCAGAGACTATCTGGATTGTCAGAGATTGATTATCTTGTGTTGATGGTGGCAGATTTCATACTTATTTAAGAGTGTTGTTGTATCGTGTTTGAGTAGTTTTTGAAGTTAGATCAAATTAAAGGGGGAAAGCTATATGTTATATAATTTTTATTAAGATAAAATTGAAGAAATTTAGAATGGAATATTTTGCACCAATCATCACACCCATGGTTATAGGTTGTAAATTGAGAAAAAGTGATGAATCTCAAGAAGCAAATCAAACATTGTATACGTCAATAATTGGAAGCTTATTATATGTGACGACATCAAGGCCAGAAATTATGCAAGCAGTAGGAATGGTTGCACAATTTCAACATGCACCAAAAGAAACTCATGTACAAGCAATAAAAATGATATTCAAATATCCAAAGAGCACCTTGGACTCTAGCTTATGGTATTGTTGTGCCAGGCACCACAACCCTTCATTTCCCTTGTAATCCATTTGTAAATTTCTTTCAAGAAATGAATCCCCTTACATTTTTAACTTTGATAATATCCTCCAGCAGTGTCTATGCTTAGCTCTCAAGCTCATCCTTCTATTTTCACTTCCCTCAATTTACAAAAAATAAAACATTTAAAAAATTATTTCAAAACAAGTCTTAAAAAATCCGAAAAACTTAATTGTCGATAAGCTCCTTCGATGTACATCATAGGAGTTCCCCCAACTTCGTCGATAAGCTTTAAAAGAGTTATGACTATTCCCTTCGATGAGATTTCCCATTGCCCAAGTTGCTTGCAACTCCTACGATGAAATCAGAGGAGTTAACGACAACTATTCTGATTTCATCGGAGGAATTTCCTCCTTCCGCTCTGATGGAATTCAGCACACTTCATGGTAAGTCTTATGATGTATATCAGAGGACTTCCCACAAAGTCCTTTGATGTACATCGAAGGACTTAACCTCAACTCCATCGATGTTAAATGTCACCTACGCGCATTCAATGTTGATTTTCCTAACTTATAAATATGCCGCTCCCCTTATTCTCGCTATCCCACCGAACGCTAAGGAGAAGAAGGTATCCCTGAAGCAAGAGCATGTCAAGTCCTAGTCGAGGCATCGTCAACCAATACAAAACTTCCACGTGTCCCTAAAACATCTAGGTAAGCCTTTGATCTATCCTTTGCATTTTTTGGATAGGGTTTCTATTTAAGGCTAGGGTTCTCTCCATTATTTTATGCTATTCGGGGGTCCAAGGCCCCCCACCACTGTAACGTTCCCAAGCTGGATTGCTAGGAACTTAGGCTGATTTTCTGAATTGTTTGTGTTTTGTTTGCTTGTTTTTTGTAGGTTTTACTTCTCAAAATTGCATTGGGCGGAGTTGATGGAGATTTATAACACATGCATAATGAATATAACACAACAATACAAGGATATAGCAAGATACAAGACATATAACACAATATAATTTCCAATAACTTCATATCTAACCTTTATTTAGATAATAAGTAGACCTCCATGCGTGGGATCTACAAATTTGGACAAAATAGATAAGATATGGAATTTGGGGTTGAATATGCCTCCAAGCTACAAAATAAGTGTATATGAAACCCTCCAAGTCCTCCAACAGTCACATGCAAAGCTGAACAAGATCAATTTCTTTCCCTTCTAAACTTTTGCACCCTGTTCTGGTTGAGTTGTGCACTTCCTGGCTGGGAAACCCTCTAGGAATTTTGGCCTCCTCTTCTTTATCCCCCAAACCACTTAAATCCACTATATACCTATAGATCTGAGGATAGTGAATGCCTGTGATGAATATCTTAGCTGTTAGGATTGATCTTACCCTCCAAATCACTAGATCCATTATGAGCAGTGCGCCCTCCTTCAGAAATTCGCCCAATGGTCACAATAAATCAATCTGTAGAGAAACCCCCCCAAGAACGGGTGAGAAAGGGCACTCTTATCATGAAAAATCCCCCAAGAGAGAGATTATCCTCAAATCTTCCTCCTTCTAACCAAATCAAACCGATCTAGCTCCAACAGTGCGCTATACCTACAGAAAAACTCATGATATGTGTCCTACCTCTTCCTTGTCACTATAGAAACCACCTATAGCTAAATATAATGGTGAGGGAGGAATATTTCACCTCCTTGGCCAATATTGGACAAGGAACAAAGGTATCTTTCACCTCCTTGTTGGTCTAGACTAGGGTTTGTTTACTCAAAACCCTCAAAATGTAAGCTACATAGCTCAAGAAGAAAATAGAGAAAATGACATGAATGAGGAGTGAAGCGCCCTCCTCTCTCTTTCATACCTCCATCTTCTAATTCTCAGTTGAGCTGATTTATTTATTTTACTAAGGTTGTTGTTTTATTTCCTCTTTAAGTCAAATAACCTTTTTTCTTCTTTCATCATAGTTACTTTAATAAAATAATATTAAGTCCTTTAGTGACCTTTAGTGCCTCCTAAACCCTTTTTACCCATTGGACTATAGTCTAGAGGGGTGACTAGACTTATAAGTTCTCATTTTTTCTTGTCAAGTGGAGGGGAACATTGTAATGACTATTGTGAATATGCTCTCTACATCCCTACCACCATAACCTTACACTGTCCTCTATCAAGATTTTCGGCTATCATGAAACCCTTCAGAAGCCAAATCACACACCGATACCTTGTCGCAGTTTATACCTGCTATTGCTACCACAATACCTTCATTCGTTGTAAGCCATAAACATTTTCCCCCAAGTCTGGCACATCGATGTGAAATAACAACAAACTCAACCTTACTCGACAAGCTATTTTTAAAACTTAAACCCTTCAATTCAAGATTTTTTTTATGACCTAGTTTAAATCAATACGATGAGACTTAGTGTCAAACCCCATGCAAAAACTCTTCTTAACACCATCAATGTCAATATAGTTAGGGTAAACTCCCCTTAACACCTATGATCGGTCCGAAGGATTTCATATTAACTCCTCCAATGTGATCAGAGGAGTTACCCAGAACATCACCGATGACATATTAGAGACTTTCAAATTAACCTTGGCGATGTACATTGGAACACTTGCTAACAACTCCTTTGATTCACATCGAAGGAGTTGATCTCAACTCCGCTAATTTGCATTGGCTCGACAAAATTCTCAGCAAATGTACCGATGTTTCGGAGCCTTTAATACCAAATGCATCGATGGTCATTGGGGAACTTGTTAACAACTCCTCCGATGTAGATCGAACGAGTTAACATCAAACCCTTTGATTTTACCTTCTGGGCACATTTTGAGTCATTTTCTCCCTCAATCTTCACCAGATTACTCACAATGTCTTCTATTATCTTATCATCCCCAGATGAAAAATATCCACCCAGCATTAGCACCAGTAATTCCTCAAGTATGGACTCTAAAATACTTAAGCAAATTCATTCAAATGCATACATTCGTTATAGTATTTTCTCTCACATTATCTTTGTTTGTTACTATGCAGGTTCATACATCTCTCCTAAGAAAAGGGAAACAAGCAAAGCGTCAAGTACCAAAGCCTCTGCTAGTGGCTGACAAGATGAAGATGAACCATAGGTGGTTCGGGATATGTATGATGACACCTTTGGACTTCTAGAAAAGGAAGGAGAATAACTCAAATGGGGAAATATATACCAGATGTTCAAAAAGAAAAACTTCTCCACCGACATCGAGGGACCAAGATGAACTAAAAATATTCAAGAATATCAGAAAATATGGAATATTCAAGGTAGCATTCGGCCCTGTTGTATTCCCTTGTGCAGACTCCATCACCTGGATCCTAAAAATATATAGATTTGAAAGACATATACATTTGCAAAAACATGAAATATCCCATAGCATCGTTCCAATCGGAATACCTAGCAAAATTATATCACATTAGGAAGGGTATCAAAACACTGGAAAATAAACTCCTCAATGATTTTGAATACACACCCAAAGATCTATTCCCCAAATGGTACAAGGCATACAAGTAGTTCAAGAACAGACCCAAGGGAGGGAACCCCATGAGCAGTTTAAGGAAGCCTTATTAATATATGGCAACCATGTTGTGTAGGTTATACGAGGAACCGGATGCTTCTCATTTCCCCCTGTCTTACATGCCTCTAATATATTACTGCACAGATGAAGGATTGTCATTCAATTGGGATGACATCCTGTCAGCCAACCTAATGGTCATTATAACTGTTGTGGTAGGAGCTCAATCGGGAAATTTTCCAAGTTTCCATGTGTCTTCCTACCTCTTGGATATCATGTGCATTGCCCACCAATACCCAAACATGGGATGGAAATGGCAACCCTTTGATGATCCCATTCATGTTTACTGCAAAGTGATATGGGAGAAAAAATACAGAACAAAATATCATAAAATATCTGAACCTCTCCTGGCCCCTTTGTATGAATTGATATTTTGCAAGATAGCCCCATGCATGACCGACAAAGCCATCATTATCATAAATGGGATTGGGGACTGGTACCTTATGGGGCATGGTACCTATATCAAAGTGTACGGTGCCACTAACCCNCCCCCCCCCCCCCCCATATTCTTCCCCAGTTTGTACTAGAGAAACTAGTACTCCAAGAAGTAGCATATAAGAAAATAATACATGGAGTGGGAGGAGTACTCTATTGAGGGAAGAAAGTAATATGGCTGCCACTTTCGTTGTACATTGGGCTCTACTCATTTTCCAACACCAATAAATCACAGGATGAAGTAGACATCTTACTCTCTGATCATTTTGGTGAAGAAATATTTAGAATACACGACCCTGAAGGACTCATAAAAGACCATTTCAATAAAATAGGCTTGCCTTGGGAGTACACAATAGATGTTTGGGAAGAAGAATAAGTGC
The DNA here is from genome assembly GCA_009831015.1 of Picea engelmannii. Taxonomy (NCBI): domain Eukaryota; kingdom Viridiplantae; phylum Streptophyta; class Pinopsida; order Pinales; family Pinaceae; genus Picea; species Picea engelmannii. Next base: position 491,858 of record ML781562.1, read on the forward strand.
ATCAAAATGCATGGACCTATGATGATGTTATCTAACGAAGACGAGGTGAGCCTATATGGAGGATTAAAGATAAAGAAAGAGAAAGAGAAGAAACACAAAAAAAGGCATAAGAAGGAGCATCAGGAAGATAATCCCCCACCTTTGCCTTTGTACACTTGAGATCAATGGAAGGAGAAGAAGAAACACCGAGATACAAGAAAAGAAGAAGAAAAGAAAATATTCACAAGAAAAAGAATGATGCTACCAAAAAAAAGAAAAGATGGAAGCAGAGAAAGCTAAGGTTGAAGCAGAAGATGAAGTAGTAGAACAAAAGGAGACTGAATGGAGAGAAGCAGTAGAAAGGGAAGAATCAGAAGAAGGAGAAGCTACAGAAAAGGAGCCAATGAAGCAACAGATAAAGCGGCTGATGAATAAAGACGAAAAAAGGTGTTGAGACGAGAAAAAATAGTGCTCAACTAATGGATATTGATATCCAAGAAGTGTCGACAACGAACACTAGCACAGAGGCACCATTCGACAATCTAAGACTAGGTATTTTGGATCCATTCTAGCCAAGTGAAGTCCCAATTTTGAGAAGCTTCTCTTACAACAAAAATACTAGAAAGATCGTGCAAGAACAAGTGAGGAAAGTGCCAACAACTCAAGGGATGTCGGTATTGGTCCATACACAAGTTCTCATAATAAGGGATGTTAGGGAAAATACCATAGTTATTGTTACAGTTGGCACCGCATTCATGAGTGTAAATGAGGATAACATTAGGAGGTTGTGTTAGCAAAATTAGGAGAAAGAGTAAAGAATCAGGGAGCTGAAAGAAAGACTCCAACTAGTGAAAATCAATGAAAGCAGTATGGAGAGTTTCAAAGCGAGTGCTGAGAAGGTTAGGAAAGAACTGGAAGAGGCCATTATAGATATGTGTGCTCACTTACACCTCTTCCAACAAGTAGCTACCATAATCAAAGATCAAAATAGTTAAATACAATCAAAACTTACTCAGTTCAACACAATCTAAAAAGGCATCAGTGATATTGACAAGTGGATTGCAGAGAATCCTGATGCACCAGTTGAACTGTATTGACCATCAACCTTAGAGAGGAAGAGAAATTTGTATTCACTAGACTACTTCCAATAAGTGAGGCAAAGAGAGTATAAATAAGTCACTAAATCGATGGAAGTATGCTCGAGAATACACAAAGCTACACAGGAATTGATTAAAGGCAGTTGACTACCTCAATTAGACGAGCTTGGTAAAATATGGTCACTAAAGAAATGGTAGATAGGGTGCACAATCGTACAAATCACACGAGATCGGCCATCGAAGCAATGACAACAATTACTACAGATCTGATAGAGCATCATCTCCTACAACCTATCAAATTGCATACCATGGTACAATCATTCATGGAAACGTTGTTAAAATATATGATCACCATAGAAGAAAGCATAGCCATGCACAATGCAGCACTGGAAGAACTAGCTTACTGAAGGATCAAATCTCTGTATGATCAACTAGAAGTGTGGACAACATACCTCTCAGGAATTTTTTTAATTAAAGACAAAATAGCAATAAAAAATTGTTACTACATGTCTCTTATTTTGTCTTTTTCTCAACCAACTTCAATTTTGTCTTAGTGTACACTTGTCACTAGGAAAAAGGAAACTGAACAGTCTTTGTAACAACTTCTTTAAGAAGAATACAAAGAGTCACTCATGAGTTACAAATTATTGTATAAAAGAGGGAAGATTCCCATTTTGTAAGGGCTCTTCAAGCACTATATAGACCCAAGAACTAATTTAAGAACTTATACTTTGTTAATGAACATTGAGAATCCCTGAGGGCCAGTTTTCTGAAAGAAAGAATATTTTATGTGTGAATATGTCTTTGTTGTGAACTATTTCTGGTGGGATGTATGTTGTTCAGATGGATTGTAAGAATTCTTGTTTGCCTATAGACCGAGCTTATGCACTCTATGTTATTCTACAATTTTGATTTCTACAAGAAAGAATAGTTTATGTGTGAAGTTGTCTTTGTTGTGAACTATTTCAATTTGGAGGTATGTTGTTCAAATGGATTGTAAGAATGTTTTTTTTCCTATAGACTGATCTTATGCACTTTATTTTATTCTACAGTTTTGATTATTCTTTCACATATCTTTAAGTCCTGAGATTGTTGAGTTGTTAACGTATGTAGAAATATAATTTAGATTGTTATGGTTATATGTATGTATGTACTTGTTTATGATTCTGCACTTATATTTGAGCTACTTATGTGGGGGTCTTATGCAGAGTTTGGTTTCAATTATAACTCACCCGGTTATTTTAATATGCTCCTAGCTAGGATAGGGTAGAACATATTAGCAATAGATTAATTTGCCTTCAATACGTAGTATTCATATACATAATTGCATTGTGTATCCATTCATCATCCGTCTTCATTGATAGACCATACCGTAACCGGTACAACCCCCAAAAATAACAATGGCAGCTGGGCCAAATTCTGGATGGGTCTCCTAACCAAAATGGTGCATAGTCTAGTTGGGACCGTGTACCGGGGAGTACCCCTTACTGTTGTCAAGCGAATTATGCCCCGCCAACAGGTACTCAAGAGGTAAATATTTTACTCTAACAACATATATAGATGCAGATTAGGTAAGAAATATTGATGACAGAAAAATTACAAGTGGAGGACGTTATATTCTGGGAAACATGCATAGAATTTTCATTCAATATTCTAGACATTCTTTCTTCGAACCTTGAAGGATTTTTTACAAATGGGAATGAAATTTGATGACAACTCTAAAAATTTGTCCAAGGAAACCTCAAAAGTATTTGTGAGCGGTGTATGGAACTTTGGGAGTTGGAATGGTTTGAGGTATATATTGTGCAAAATAAAAGACAAGTCCACATAGATATTATATACATTGTGACCAACATTGACCATGTTCGAGAAATTGTTTTTGAAGGAAAAATGGATGGTGGTTTGATGACATTCATGGACTACCAAACCAACAACATACCTGTGATAGTGGAAGATCCCTTAGAAGTTATGAAGGCACATAACAACTTGAAGATTCAAAGCACATGGAGATGTGACAAGTTGTAGATGGACATTTTTTAACAGCAGCAAACTATTCATTTTTTAGCAGTAGATTATGAGCAAATGTTGAAGGAAGCCAATCCTATCAGTTGTGGGTAGATAATAGTATTGTGTTTGTGAAACATATAGAAAGTATTTGGTAGATTTTTTAATAAGTAGAAAAGGAGCAATTCAGGAGATGGTAAAACAAAGAAGACTTCCTAAGAGAAAAGGTAGTTGAACAAAGTGTCAAGATGGAATACATATCTACCAAGGAAAAAGTTTCATATATTTTTACCAAACCACTTCCCAACTAAGCATTTGCATATCTCAGACAGAAGCTGGAAGTGATATCCCTCTCATCTCGCCACTAAAGAAGCATAGCTCAAGGGGACCATACCTTTGGCATTGATGTCAAAGGGGGATAATTACAGATAGGGGGAGAGTTGCAAACCAGAGGAGGAGAATTATAGATAGTGGGAGAGTTACAGACAAAGGAGGATTCTTTCTATTTCTGGAGGATTACATGTTTTTGAGTACAGGGTTGACATCAATGCCAAAGGGGTATATTGTTGAATAAATTATTGCCATTGATGTCAAAGGTAAGTAATTATTTAAATATAAATGTGACTTTATTAAATACAAAGTGGAAGTGGAGTAAAAATGAAGTTACATAAAATCGAAGTAAACATGAAAGTGAATAAAAAAAAGGTAAAAGTGGAAGTGGAGTAGAAATGAAGTTAAGTAGAAGTGGAGTAAACATGAAAGTGGATTTAAAAAGGTAAAAGTAAAAGTGGAGTAAAATTGCACATGGTTTTAAAACCCATGGTGGTATTTTAGGTACGTTGAAAAATAAATTAAAAAATAAAAAGGGGGAAATTAATCATTTATTTAATAAAACTTGTGTCTTTTCAAATGAACATGACTTTTCATGTAGAACTAGTGGTAAAGTATAAAAGGAGAAGAGGGTTGTAAGAAACAATGTGAGTGTGTGTGAAAATGTAATATTCTTATGCATATCATTTGAGAAGCGATGATTGAATATCATTCAAGGAGCGACGATTAAATATTAGTGAAGATCCGATATGGTGTTCTAGCAAATAGATCTGGCATTCTAACAAGAAAAAATTGCAAAGGCATATCTAAGGAAGAAGTAGAAGAAGAAGAAAGCATATCTGGTAAAGGCAGAGTTAAATCATAAGTAGCGAGCATCGAGCAGGTATGGCAAATGCAGAAGGAGCGAGTGTCAAGCAGATCTAACAAAAGTAGAAGTAGCAAGTGTAGATCAGATCTGGTGAAAGAAGAAGTAACGAGTGTAGAGAATATTTGGTGAAGACAAAAGCAAAAAGCAAACCAATGAAGGAAATTTATATGAAGAACTTGTAAACTTCTAAGTAGGTTGGTTCCTACAAAACAAACAGTTGTGGGGATCGGTGTCTCCAATAGGTCAGTGCCTACAAACAACAAAGGGGATTGATATCTCTTATAGGTCTGTGTCTACAAACAACAAACGAGATCAATATTTTTTATAGGTCGGTGCATACAAACACTAGTGGGGATTGGTGTCTCCAGTAGGTTGGTGCCTACAAACATTTGTAATCGTAGGTTGGTGCCTACAAATTTATAAAAAAAACATTTTTGTGGTTTTCTCCCAAAAGGGTTTCCATGTTAAACAATGTGTCTTCTAGTTGTTACATTTATGTGATTGCTTCATTATGGTTTATGAATGTTAAAAAGAAAAAATATTTTCTTGTATTGATTCACCCCCCACCCCCTCTCAGTATAAGTGTGTGCTCAACAAATCTCTACAATGTTTGTCGCCTTGTGTGTGATTTTCACAGGAATAAAATGTGCAGTTTTTGTTAATTTATCCACCACCACCATGATGGAATCATGTTGTTTCACTGTTCTAGGCATATTTGTAATAAAATCAATTGTAACCACTTCCCATTTCCACTCAAGAATGGGCAATGGTTGTAGCATCCCCGTTGGATGTCTATGATCTGTCTTCATTTTTTGCCATTCTAGACACCTGGCTATGTAATTAACCACGTGTTTCTTCATTCCCGGTCAAAAGCATTGGCTTATTATAGTTGCAATTGTATTCTGATATCTTGGGTGCCCAACATATGGAACATTGTGCATTTCCCTCAACATTATATTTTTCATCTCTCTGAATTTGGCACACATATATTTTTCCCTTGTACATGAGGATTTTCTTGGTCAAATTATAAGTCAATAATTTGATTCGTTAATTGTCAACCTAGATTGGTAAACTTGTGAAGTTCTCAACAAAGTACATGCGAAACAATCTCAAGCATTCAATATTAATCTAATCAATCACACAACAAAATAAAAGACTGATACATGCAGTCAGGTTGTCCTTGATCATGAGCAGTCATTCAATGCTAACTTAGATGACCATAGATTGCATAAAATAAACATGCAACTCTACTAACCAAAGAATCATCAAGATATCACCAACGTTAAAGCATGATCTGTTGCTTTTGTGCATCATTGAATAAAACAATTCATTTCAAGAATCAAACAACAAGTAAATTTTGACGTACTACAAAATCTGCTACAAAACTATTTCGCACTACACTACTAAAAAACCAAATCAAATCCTACTACAAAATAACAACAGGGACAATACTCTTGAGATGAAGGGGGGCCTAGATTCCCTCAGAGGTATGCCCAATCTATGGATTTAGAAACTCGGTTCAAAGAACATAAATACTTGAAACCATATATTGCATTAGCATAGTCTGAAATTACAAATCACAGAGTTCTGTAATAAATTCTCCACCTCCCATTTATGTGGTTGAATTCCTTTTTATAATTACAATTCATAACAGTTAACATTCGTATCCATGCCAGATCATCTAAAAATAAGAGTATCAGTTATAGACACAAGCAATAACCTAAACATTCCTAAATTGCTAATTTGTTACGATTTCATGACCGAAGGCATGAAATCCTTACATCATGACTAAAAAAATCGTTACAGGAACTGTTGAAGTTGGACCACGGATAATAACCCCCTCAATATAGTCTTTCGATGAGTTGGATAATAGGTGTCTAGATGAGCACATTTCCCATGAGATCTGAATTGCAAACCACTATAGGTTTTGGTATTCTCGTTAACCATCACAATAACCTCATAAACCATTATCCAGACCTACAGGAGTAAATTGACAATTGCAAAAGTAATTGAGTAATTTCATTAAATTTGGATAATGTAACAATTATTCATCTATAAATCAAAGGAAAATACAACACTTAAGACAAAATGATACCTTTGAGCCAAGAGTGTCTGCACAAGCAAAATATGGAGACGGATTATGTTATATGGTGGAAAAGTCTAGGAACTATGAGGGAATGTGGACAAAATTGGCTATTGCAAACCATTCCAGGCATGACAAAACCAGGACCCTACATCTCCCCCAGACCTAAGAGATTGCATGTCCTCATGTAAAATTGTCTTCATCCTCCCAAAATTGTGGTCCCCATAGATATGTACTAAGTCGCTCCCTCATCTGGTTATGCGGCTGCATTTTGCATCCTTTCAAACCTAGTTGTGAGTCTTTGATTTCACGGGTAAAGCTTTAGGGCTTGCCTGTACCATCTTTGTTCATTTTTTGTTATCTTTTTGTTCTCCTTCTTCGGTCGAGAAATTTTATCTTGGAATATTACACTTGAATCCTTCAACAATGAATTTTCTCTTTTAATGTAGCCTTCCACAATCGTCAATTCTCTAATTTCCTACTTTAGTCTGTCAATCTGCATACTATCAACAACTTTTAATTCATCCATCAACTGCTTACTTGGGCTACCACCCATAGGCAATCAACTTAACTTCTTCAATAATCTTTCCTTTACCTAGGGTATCTTGTCCACGTTGTACACACTTAGTTATTTTCTCCTTGGAAGTCTTGAGATTCTTTCTTGTCGAGGGGTCACCTTCTTCTTTTTCCGCTACACTTTGAAATTTCGGGGTTCCGCTTGACTGTGCAGCACGACTTCTAGTTAACATTCGTGGATTCAATACCAGCACAATGTATTTTGAAATTTTATGAGTTGGAGTTTTCTTGTGAACTTTAATTAGCTAAACCTCTTCTTCTGCCTCCTCGATTCTCAGATTGTCCTCATGGTTTTTCTTCATGCCTGCCTTTTTTCCTTCCTTCCTCTAGTGGTTGTTCTTCTACAAATGTTTCCACTCCTAGAGATAATTCTTCTTTCGTAGGTTCTTTTTATTCCACGGGTTCCTCCTCTTCTACAGGTTCTTCCTCTTCTACGAATATTTCTTCTGTAGACTCATTTTTAACACCCTTTCCTTTAGCCTTCTTAGGTTCCTCTGTTTCCATAGGAGAAATTTTAGTTCCATTTTCTTCATTGAACTCTACTTTTGTCAGATATGTTTCTTCTCAACCCCAGAGGTTCTCCCAAACTGATTCCAAGCAAGAAATCCTTCCCAGGTGTCATTTCGTCTCTACAACTCCTCCACAACCAATATTATGACAAGGTCGTGATGGTAAAGGTTATGTTCCATCATGCTGCTAGAAACCTTTGAGTGGATGTCACCATCTTGGACAATGATTTCCATGGGAAATATGGAAAGTTGAGCTTTTGTCCCTTAATGTGTAAGAGGAGTTGAATATGATACAGGAAAGTAAGGATGAATCACCCTTTATAGGTAATATATTTTTGCATAACAATGAAGAGGCTTTGATACTTACTCTTTATCATACTGCGAGGTATCCCCTTTGACCATTCCATCTTCTTAATAACTCTTTATCATACTGCGAGGCACCCAACTCTCCCTATCAATCGACTTGCCCATGAACCAGTGTTCTCCTTCTTTCGGGAGGCCTATTGCTCACGCTATGGAATATTTTTTCACTGCAAATATCATATCCTCAATTGTCACTCGCTTCCCATCGAACCCTAGCGCTAATGCATGGGTCACTTATGTGTTATGGAAACCATATTTTTCCAGGAAAGGGAGCCATCCAACCTTGTGTATCTTCTTTTTACACATTGATTAAGTCTCCAAAAATTTTACCTCTTCTGGTTCGAATATGATTGTAGTCTTCATGTCATAGGAGGGTATAGAGATCTTGGAAGTGCCAATACCAGGTCTGGTTTATAGAGGGAATGAATGTGTTATGGTGACGAAAGAGGTGATACAAATTGGGAGAAATCATGATCATGACGATACAATCGTCGTGATCTGATTACTTATGTCACGTGATATTATCATCAAGGTTGGGTTCGATTGGATTGATTGACAACGGAGGAATATGGTAATGATGACAGGTCATGGTTACAATGGAGTTCAAATATATCGTTTTAATTTTGCATGCGCCGAAACTTTGGACAGTAAGATAGGTTCAAAGGTTTAGAATTGTATTGTAATTCCTAAATTAACAAATGAAATAATAAAAGTGTTCACCCAATGTTTCAATTACTAATTACCCTTACCGATTGTTGATCATGATTTTCAAACATATGGATGTAGAGTTGTTGGTACTTGAAGGTACTTCGACTGTTTACAAAATGTGAATGTTACAGAATATAGATTGTTGTTATGAAGTGAAGGAATACTTCTTCTACATATTCATGTGATATCAAGTTCAGGGGTCATATATCTCTGAAAAACTATACAACTTTTAAAATATGTGTTGGCAATCAGGAGTCACGAGTTTTCTATAAATAATTAGTTCTACACACAATTGGTTTTAATTATGAAATACTATTGGAGCAGGAACATGAACAGAAACTGAACTAGAACTGGAAAAAAAATAGAAACTAAAAACCCCGTCCTGCATATTGTCGTGGCTGAAATTGCTGCAACAATCCTTCGACCTTTCCCTGTCTTAGTGAATTCCCTTTCATGTGAATAAATTTCCTAAGGCTGAACATGAGAGGTAATTGTTGGATTATCGGTCATTAAGGGATGTCGTTAACCAACACGAGATTTCCCACCAATAGTGTCAATGGGTATCAAGGCACTCCAATGCACCCTGTCAAGAATGAATATATGTATTTATGTCAAGTAACTTGTAGGGTCTGATAGTCAGGAGGTATTAATGCATCCCCACTATTTTCAATGAGAAACATGTCATTGAGGCATACAAGCTTCAATACATTGCAATCATCTCTAATATTGGAACCTAGATAAGGTGTTGAAGTCTATGGGCCAAGATTACTGGAAGGAGGGCCTTAATGAATTCCCCATATTCCAGTGCGAAAACTATCCAAAAGAATGATTGAGGAATTCATAAAATACACTGCCAGAGGATACAATTATTGGGAACCTCCCCAAGCAGAAATTTTGTTTTCGGGAAAGATTCTAGCTCAATTGCGCCAGGAGGCCTGGTTTTCACAACTGGGCAAGTTTTTTTCTTTAATTTTTCTTCTTTTATTTTATTTGTTTCTTATTCTTATTCTAATTTATTTCCTCCTACTCTTATTGCAGGCTACAAAAATCTAAAAGGAGTGAGGGGGTGAGGAACTTTCCCCACCTACCATCTGAAGTTCAATCTGGTCCATTATCTGCTTGAAACATTCAGCGTTGGACTTAGGTTTCTGATACAACTTGATTTTATGCTCGTTGACCAAGAAGGAAATACCTTCATTATTTATGGTTCAAACCTTTACAGATTCATTGTCGAAGACTACTTCAATCTCATAAGGGGCGAGCCACCTTATGTTTAATTTCCCTTTAAAATATTTAAATCTAGAATCAAACAAAAGCGCCCAGTCTCCTACCTTAAACAAATTATTATTAATAAATGTGTCATGCCATTTTTCTATGTGTTGTTGAATGAGATCAGTATGATGAAAATGTTCATGTCGCATCACATCCAATTCATTGAGTAGAGAAATCCTTTCTCCTTGTGCTTCTATCAGGTTTATCTCCAAATTTGTTGTCATCCTGTAGGTTCTAATCTACAATTCTATAGGCATCAGAACTTGTTTTCCATACACTAACTTGTATGGAGAGAAGCCATAAGTGCTTCTCCGCATCGTCCTATAGGCCCATACGACATCTAGAAGTTTTTCTGACCAATATTTCTTATGTAGTTGTAGTGTTTTTGACAAAATGCATTCTAGAACTTTGTTCGTTGATTCCACCTGCTCGTTGGCCTAGGGGTGATATGGATAAGTTTTCCTATACTCAATGTGATACCTTTGAGTGATTACTTGAACTGCTTTAGATGTTAACTGGGTCCCCTAATCTGTCACAACATCCCTGGGTACCCCAAAGTGTGTGATGATGTTTTCATATAAGAAATCCATTATTGTATGTCTTGTAGCTCGGTATAAGGAATTTGCTTCCACCCATTTTGTCACATAGTTAGTGCAAACCAGAATGTACTTTTTACCATTAGATGGAGGATTGATTGGTTCCTCGAAATCCAGGGCGCACTTTTCAAAAGGGCTTATAAGAACTTGCGAATGTAGTGGCATATCATATGCTTGAGTTGGTCGACCTACTCTTTGACAGTTGTCACATCCTCAAACATACTTTTTGGCGTCCCGAAAGAGAGTGGGCCAAAAGTAGCATGAATGGAGAACCTTGTCGGTTGTTCTTCGATCTGCAAAATGCCCCCTGCATGGTTCATCATGACTTGCATTTAATATCTCGAGCATTTTGTCCTCCTTTACACACTTGCGAACAATCGTGTTAGGACCTATGTAAAGCAAATCCACCTTTATCCATAAATAAGGAGCACTCTTCCTGACCACCTTTGCCTTTTCTTTGGATGAAAAGTGGGATGGCATATTTTATGTAACAAGATAGTTAGTAATGTCTATGAACCATGTTATCCCTGATTTTTAGGGATAACCAGGAGATCATGTCTCGAGGCCCACAGGTACTAGACATGGAGTACCAAGAGAAAGATTGACCTCAGCATGACCCTGGAGGGCCCATCCTTTTCTTCTTCCATCATCTTTATCTTGTCAGCAGCAACAACATCCATCGCCATCAGCTTGGTCTTGTATCAGACGAGGTTCTTGCTCCATGAGGTAATTGGTCCAAGTATCATGGTATGTGTCACTTTTTATTATTAAAACCTTTAAATATATGCATCTGATTCCTTTTATCTCTAACAACTGCTTGGATCTTACATTAGCCCACTTGACCATGCTCTAGGGGATTGACAGGGTATCCTAGAAAGCCTGTGCCCATAGGTCTTGGTTTTCCACTCGGGGATTTCTGAAAAAACATCGTCTATTCCCATCATAGCACCACTACTTCATCTTATATCCCGCTCACCTGTCCCATTCCCCTTGTCTGGGCCTTGGGTTGACCTGTTTGTAGGATTGCACCTCATCTTGTGGGAAAAAGGGGCTAAAGGCCCAGAAGATAAAAGCAGCTGGTAAAAGATAAAATCCTAGAAATAAAACCTCGAGATGCTTCGCCCAGGGATCCCCGAGAAGAAAATAAAAAGGCTCTCAGTAAGAAACAAGAGGGACCCAAAAAATACAAAGAAGACCTAGTCAAGAGGATAGGGGGTCTCATCACGAGCCAGCCTATAAGGTTCATGGGTACCTAACAGTATGGCATTGCCACCATCTGATTACCACGCCAGGGCAGTGAACTTTGGTTGTATGGCCAAGGGAAAGGGGGTCTCATCACGAGCCAACCTTCTCATCTCTGTGAAACTACTTGTGGGTAACACTGTCAACTCTGGTCACCATGCCAAGGCAGTGTCCTCTGGTTAGCCCTTGAATAAAAGAAAAAGAAGTAGAAAAATCAAATAAAAGAAAAGAATAAAGGCAAGAGCGAGCTTGGAAAAATTTGCATCCATGACAGCTACAACTCGCCTTCTACAAAGGCACCCACAGATAACATCATGCATCCCTGGCTCTCACTTCACCCACATGTCTGGACATCCCCTAGCCACATCACCCCACTTACATGGCTTGGATGAAACCTTCCTGGAAACTTCCCCTTTCTTGTGGATACTAGCCCAATAGGACGTCTTGTCTTTTTCTCCAGTCTTGTATTGTAGGTTTTTGTAATGTCTTTGAGCTATTGACTGATGTATTAGGGTCTTATGCATATGTTTGATAATATTGATGATGAAAAGTGATTAACATTGCTATGATCCTGGTGACTGATGAGCCCATGGAGGGGGTAGCCTTTGATGTGCAGGATCATGCCCGACGGACAGGTACCATTTGGACCGGTACACATGGGGAGATGATCAATTCAGACCTCCATGGGGCTAAAGAGCCCACCAGATGGATGTTGAGACCCCATCAGGGGGTAGAGATAGGACAGTGGTTGATTAGGGTCTTGCACCAGAGAAGAAGAGGACGTTCCATCAGAGGCACTTTGGCGGAGCCCGACGTAGGGGGAATGACCCCTTTTCAGTGGAACGTTGGCCTTGGAAGGCTCAAGACATCCCCATCCTCACCATCATGTCATCCATCTTCATGGGCATTTTTGGAGGCAAACTGGGCAACAATGGCACATGTGGCATGTTGGAGAGGCCCCTGGGGGCTAACGTTTTGCTCCTAGATGTCTCATTTGCCCTAGAAGGGGCTAGTGCCTCCCTTGAATGGTATTTTACCTTTTTTATAGCTCAATTAGGGTTTTAATTTGACAATTTAATGTAAAAAAAAGTATCATGGCCTTGTCATCCTTTTTATGACCTGAAAGTTAATTAAGGTCATTGATACAGTATATATTGAGGAGTTTTAGCCTCATTTTATCATAATAGGTCACTCACTCATTAGTGAGGTTTGATTTTAGCGCCCTACTTGGGTATTTTTGTTGGTTTAGTGAGGTGGACTTGTTGAAGGAAGGCATTTCTTGGCATTTTATGGTTTTTCTCTTGAAGGAAGGTGTTACAACTAGGGTTTGCATGGTTATTTCTCAAAGAATTGTAAGTATTTTTCTGCAAAACTTCTTGATTGAATGGTTGTAGTCTTATTTTCTTACATGTATTTATAATTTGTTGAATCAAAACCCTAGGTGACAAGCACACAAGTAGGTCCTTGTCTCATGTCCCCAAAAAGAGAAATTTTCAGCCATTGAAGAAGGAAGGAAGAGCCTAGCCATAGCTACACTCTCATTTCTTCTTCTCCCTAAGCTAGCCGTACTTTCCAGAAGTCAAGAAGGAGGTGACGTCCCAGGCCTAGGTTATCTACACCTAGGGCAATTTTTCTTCTAGGGTTTAGTGATAGGGCCTTGTTGTAGAAACACTCTCCCTCACTACACTCTCTTGTCTTGATTTATCTTTCATGCTAGCCATTTTTTCCAAGTTAATCTAAGGAAGGAGGGGAGAGCACAAGGCCTTGCTTTAGCAACATTGGAGTGAGCCTCTCTCCCCTAGGGTTTTGATTCTGAAGCCCTGCCATAGCAGCACTTCAGAACTCTTCCCTCTAGTCTTTTTCCATCCTCCTTCAACCCTTGCGTCCCCTGCTAAATTGACTCCATTAGCCCAAAGGCACTGATCTTAGACCTCCAACGTTGAAGTGAAAGTGATCAAACAAACTCTCAAACTATTTTCTAAAATTGAAATCCTAACTAACTGCTAACCCTAAGTTGTTGACGTCACACCTGAACATTTCATCTTTATGCAGCAACATCTTGTTTTAAGGGCAATTGAATAGTGATATAGGCATTAATTGATGGTGTGTTGATTTGTTACATTGAATGCCATGTCATTTCAGTATCTATTGAAGAGTGATATTATTTGCATTGCTATATTAATAAACATTGACTTCATCAATATTTATTGCCATAATTGCTTATTTTAATATCAGATAGTCTTATGAAGTACTAACCCATTGAATTATAGCTTGCATATATTGGTTTGTTGTTGCTTTGTTCCGGGCAGGTGTTCTTCTTTGGGACTTCACTTCATTATTGGTTGTTTAGTCGGGACTATATGTTTTGGTGGTGACCTATGAAGGGGGAACTTTAGCTTTGTCCTTTTAACTTTTGCCTCTTCAAAACTCCAGGTTACCGTGGACATCTCCCCTGGGCCTCACCTCCCTAAAGAGAAAGAACCTCCCCATTGTGGTGACATTAGGTGGGATAGGTTCCTGTTACGCCAATTTGGCCTTCTATCTTATAGCCATTTGACCTAGCTACAAACTGTGTGATAACATTTTGGCGCCGTTGTCGGGGAACACTGAGTCAATTCTCCTCAAACGACAAATCTTTTTCAGTAAGCCTTGCCTCAGAGACTTATCTTACAAGCTTACTTGGCGACTCCACTAGGGTGTTTTCCCTTTTTTTTTGTAGTTTCAAGAAAACTATCTGGTGACTCCACTGATGATGAAGCCAACGATGACTTCAAAATGGGATCCCAGGAACTACAAGCCTTTAGACATGAGTGACATCACGGGGTACCCTCAACAAATGCCCTTTGAATACATAAATTTGCTTCTTGGATTTTATGGTGGTGATAGAGAAAGAGTTGACTATCACATGAGAAATTTCTGGAATTTCTTTCTTTCATATCCGATCGATGATTATGCTGAAGATGTGGTCATGAAAATTTTCTCTGTAACATTTTCTTACAATGCCAAAGAATGGTATGATAACCTCCCCGAGGCCAGCATCAAGACTATGGAGCAATTTGAGAAAAAAAATCTCGACAGATGGGGTATCCAGCAGCAAGACATCACATTACTCTTACAAGAACTCGAGCGTATAAAGCAAGCTGAAGACGAAACTATCAAATACTTCCAGATTAGATTTGAGAACATGCTATATCAGATTCCTGAGAGTCATCATCCCGAGGAGAGATACTTGGCCCATCTCTTTACTAATTCACTTTTGGGGTATCTAAGTTTTCCTCTTAATGAAAGAACCCCAAGGACGCTCGACGAAGCCTACTACATAGCTGTAGTGATTGAGGAGAAGGTCTCCTCGCTTGATATAGGATGCCTCTTTACCTCAAGTACTGTTAATGGAGAGAATTTGTTTACCCTTGAGAGCTTCATCATTGATCTCCAAGAAGAAGGGGAGAAAACCGCAGATCGACGAGGGATTGTTGAAGAAATAGTTGAAGAGTCGGAGCCCAATAACGAAGTATCAACATGCCCTCTTCCCCTTGATAAAGCAATCCATAAGCCTTCTCCACCTGCACAACAACAAGACGATAAGGTTAGTTTCTTTCCTTTTCAGGATTTTGATGACGCCTTATTTCATGATTCAGAAAGTGATGGAGAAATGGAATCCCCGAATGAAGAGCATCTTCCTTGTTGCACCACCAAGGATAAGACAGTAATGCATGCCAAAGATGCCCAAGTTCTAGAAGCTCCTGCACAAGAAGAAACAGTAAGTTTCTCTCCTCCCCTAGTTTTTAATGATGTTTTACCTTATGATGAAGGAAATGAGGAGGAGGCAAATGATTTTTCAAGACCTGCATGTTATGATACAAATAATGACATGGTTGACAACATTGATGAGTTCATACATGTTGGGAGACGTAGGTGGGATATAGTTGGTTATGATATGGGTCCCGTCTACGACATTGAAATTCATTTCCAAGTGTTTCCTTTGCAATTATCACAACAGATTATTCTTCACCAATGGCAACAAGGAGATGAGGTTTTTACCCATACTCTCCAAAAACCCAAGGATGACCTACTACCTTGTTTTCCTGATGATTTTCGGTCATACCTTGAGGACTTTGATGATTGTTCCTCTGAGCATTTGGATTTATTTTATGAAGATGATTATCAACGACCACTCTGCTCGGATTTTGATACAAGTAAGAACATTGTTTGCCTAAAGAAGGTTTCTCATGACTTTTCACTCTAACCACTTGTTATTACTTTACCATGCTTGTCCATTAACGGTGTAGTTGGGAAGTATATTTTTTATGTTGAGCTTCCTCTTAGGCAAACCCTAGACTCTCCTAGGCAAACTTTAGACTCCAAGGGTTGGTTGGATACTGCAAGTTTGATTCAGTTATCCCATTTTTTCAACTTTCCCTTAGTAGTTCGCCAGTCATCTGCTAGATCTTTGTCAATCCCTTCCTTGACTTCAGAGCATGAGGATGTCCTAGGTAACCAGTTGGCAGGCCCTTTGAGTCACTTTTCTGGACCTTGCACTTTTCATGACCCTTTCTTGAAGTGGATTGAGTATTTTCCTTGGAGATGGACTTGGCAGGATTGTATCCCTCCCACCCGCCTCCATGAGTTAGACTTTATGATTTTCGACGATATGATATATGCTCTAACCCATGTCATTTTTGTGCTCGATTTGTCACTGTTCTGGTTTATGATGAAGCACAAAGGCAGGTATTGTGGTACATTGTTGGAATGGATTCACTGGTTATTTGACTACACCAAACATCCAGCCAACAGGTAAGTATAGGTAAGTAGTTTTCTTTACACTATCGATTGTTTTATTTCAGTTTATATATATGCCTATATGTGCTGGGGTGGCATTACCGCCCCATTTTTGTTACCGATGATCCTATCGAGTTTGAGCAGGTATGCAAGTTATTCCATAGATGCTGAGGTTCTCATGCGCTCTACGGTGAGCACATGTCCCCGAGTTGGAGCCAGATGTTATCCCTGATTTTTAGGGATAACCAAGAGATCATGTCTCGAGGCCCACAGGTCCTAGACATGGAGTACTAAGAGAAGGATTGACCTGAGCATGGCCCTGGAGTGCCCATCCTTTTCTTCTTCCATCAGTGTTATCTTGTCAGCAGTAGCAGCATCCATCGCCATCGGCTTGGTCTTGTATCAGACGAGGTTCTTGCTCCATGAGGTAATTGGTCCAGGTATCATGGTATGTGTCACTTTTGATCATTAAAACCTTTAAATATACACATCTGATTCCTTTTATCTCTAACAACTGCTTGGATCTTACATTGGCCCACTTGACCATGCTCTAGGGGATTGACAGGGTATCCTAGCAAGCTTGTGCCCATAGGTCTTGGTTTGCCACTGGGGGATTTCTGAAAAAACATCGTTTGTTCCCATCATAGCACCACTATTTCATCTTATCTCCTGCTCACTTGTCCCATTCCCCTTGTCCGAACATTGGGTTGACCTGTTTGTAGGATTGCACCTTATCTCGTGGGAAGAAGGGGCTAAAGGCCCAGAAGGTAAAAGTAGCTGGTAGAAGATAAAAGCCTAGAAATAAAACCTCGAGATGCTTCGCCCAGGGATCCCCGAGAAGGCAATAAAAAGGCTCTCAGTGAGAAACAAGAGGGACCCAAAAAATACAAACAAGACCTTGTCAAGAGGATAGGGGGTCTCATCACGAGCCAGCCTATTAGGTTCATGGGTACCTAATAGTATGACATTGCCACCATCTAGTTACCATGCTAGGGCAGTGATCTTTGGCTGCATGGCCAAGGGAAATGGGGTCTCATCATGAGCCAACCTTCTCATCTCTGTGAAACTACTTGTGGGTAACACTGTAAGCTCTGGTCACCATGCCAAGGTAGTGTCCTTTAGTTAGCCCTTGAATAAAAGAAAAGAATAAAGGCAAGAGCAGGCTTGGAAAAATTTACATCCATGATAGGTACAGCTCGCCTTCTACAAAGGCACCCATAGATAACATCATCCATCCCCGGCTCTCACTTCACCCACATGTCTAGACATCCCCTAGCCACATTACCCCACTTTCATGGCTTGGATGAAACCTTCATGGAAAAATCCCCTTTCTGGTGGATACTATCCCAATAGGACGTCTTGTCTTTTTCTCTAGTCTTGTATTGTAGGTTTTTGTAGTGTCTTTGAGCTATTGACTAATGTATTAGGGTCTTATGCATATGTTTGATAATATTGATGATGAAAAGTGATTAACATTGCTATGATCCCAGTGACTGATGAGCCCATGGAGGGAATAGCCTTTGATGTGCAAGATCATGTCCGACGGACAGGTACCATTTGGACCGGTACACATGGGGAGATGATCAGTTCGGACCTCCATGGGGCTGAAGAGCCCAACGGATGGATGTTGAGACCCCATCAGGGGGCAGAGACAAGATAGTAGTTGATTAGGGTCTTGCACCAGAGAAGAAGAGGGCATTCCATCAGAGGCACTTTGGCGGAGCCCGTTCTAGGGGGAATGACCCATTTTCAGTGAAACGTTGGCCTTGGAAGGCTCGGGACGTCCCCATCCTCACCATGATGTCATCCAGCTTCATGGACATTTTTGGAGGTAGACTGGGCAGCAGTGGCATGCGTGGCATGTTGGAGAGGCCCCTGGGGTCTAACGTTTTGCTCCTGGATGTCTCGTTTTCCCTAGAAGGGTCTAGCGCCTCCCTTGAAGGGGATTTTACCCTTTTTACAGCTTAGTTAGGGTTTTAATTTGACAATTTAATGTAAAAAACAGTATCATGGCCTTGTCAGCCTTTTTATGACCTAAAAGTTAATCATGGTCATTGATACAGTATATATTGAGGAGTTGTTGCCTCATTTTATCATAACACATCACTCACTCATTAGTGAGGTCTGATTTTAGCACCCTACTTGGGTATTTTTGCTTGTTTAGTGAGGTGCACTTATTGAAGGAAGGCATTTCTTGGCATTTTATGGTTTTTCTCTTGAAGGAAGGTGTTACAACTAGGGTTTGCATGGTTATTTCTCAAATAATTGTAAGTATTTTTCTGCAAAACTTCTTGATTGAATGGTTGTAGTCTTATTTTCTTACATGTATTTATAATTTGTTGAATCAAAACCCTAGGTGACAAGCACACATGTAGGTCCTTGTCTCATGTTCCCTAAAAGAGAAATTGTCAGCCATTGAAGAAGGAAGGAAGAGCCTAGCCATAGCTACATTCTCATTTCTTCTTCTTCCTAATCTAGTCGTACTTTCTAGAAGTCAAGAAGGAGGTGACGTCCCAGGCCTAGGTTATCTACACCTACGGTCGTTTTTCTTCTAGGGTTTAGTGATAGGGCCTTGTTGTAGCAACACTCTCCCTCACTACACTCTCTTGTCTTGATTTATCTTTCATGCTAGCCATTTTTTCCAAGTTAACCTAAAGAAGGAGGAGAGAGCACGAGGCCTTGCTTTAGCAACACCGGAGTGAGCCTCTCTCCCCTAGGGTTTTGATTTTGAAGCCCTGCCATAGCAGCACTTCAGAACTCTTCCCTCTAGTCTTTTGCCATCCTCCTTCAACCCTTGTGTCCTCTACTAAATTGACTCCATTAGCCCAAAGGCACTGATCTTAGACCTCCAACGTTGAAGCGAAAGTGATCAAACAAACTCTCAAACTCTTTTCTAAAATTGAAACCGTAACTAACTACTAACCCTAAGTTGTTGACGTCACACCTGAACATTTCATCTTTATGCAACAACGTCTTGTTTTAAGGGAAATTGAATAGTGATATAGGCATTAATTGATGGTGTGTTGATATGTTACATTGAATGCCGTGTCATTTCATTATCTATTGAGGAAGTGATATTATTTGCATTGCTATATTAATAAACATTGACTTCGTCAATATTTATTGCCATAATTGCTTATTATAATATCAAATAGTCTTATGAAGTACTAACCCATTGAATTATAGCTTGCATATATTGGTTTGTTGTTGCTTTGTTCCGGGCAGGTGTTCTTCTTTGGGGCTTCACTTCGTTATTGGTTGTTTAGTCGGGACTATCTGCTTTGGTGGTGACCTGTGAAGGGGGGACTTTACCTTTGTCCTTTTAACTTTTGCCTCTTCAAAACTCCAGGTTACCAGGGACGTCTCCCCTGGGCCTAACCTCCGTAAAGAGAAAGAACCTCCCCATCGTGGTGACATTGGGTGGGATAGGTTCCTGTTACGCCAGTTTGGCCTTCTATCTTATAGCCATTTGACCTAGCTACAAACTCTGCAATAACAAACCACAATGGGTTAGCAGATATGGAAAACAATTTTTTATCTGGAAAGTTGTCATCAACTTGAACATTCCTAGTCTGTCCACAATTGTGATATTGAATTCTTGTAGCAACAACAACCATTTGGCGATCCTGTCATTCATAAGAGGCGTATTCATTATATATTTGATGGCAAAGTGATCTATGTGAACAAACACTTTGTATCTTGTAATATAATGCCTAAATTTATTAATTGTGTAAACTATTGCAAGGAATTCCTTTTCAGACACTACATAATTTAGTTCAGCTGGAGCTAAATTCTTGCATATAAAATAAATAACATAGGTTAAGAGATTCTCCTTTTGACCCAATAAAGCACCTATAGCCGAGTCTGATGTATCAGTTGAAAATGTGAAAAGGGAGGATCCAATTTGGACCTCTCAATACAAGATCTTGGGAGAGATTTTCCTTGAGTAATTCAAAGGCAGATTGGCATTCAGTATTCCAACATAATTCTTTCTCCATTGTGAGCAGCTTAAACAAGCGCAGATAAATCTTCGTAAAATTTTCTATGAAACTTCTATAGTAATGATCTAGATGGATCTCGGTGGCCATCCACCTTTTCCACTGAATCGCCATTTTGAGCCTGTGGTTTTGATAAACCATGATATTCACCCTTTTGATGGGGAATGGAATGCAATGTCATCTTCATTTGTTAATTACAAATATCATGTAATGATTTCCTAATGGTCTTATGTACATGCCTACAATATAGTGTTAATGCACTAAATCCCATTAGAACTTCGTAGTTAAGCGCGCTCGGGTGTTAAGAACCAAATATAAATATAGCATAGAAAAACCT
>ML781562.1:530596-555846 GCA_009831015.1 Picea engelmannii
ATTCTTTGCATGTGTGTGTGTGGGCGCGTCAGATATGACAATTGCGTTTGATTATCCCTCGTACTAGTGCTTTGTTTGTGCCATGTGCACTAGGCGCTTTCCTAGGGGGGTCCCAGGGGGGGGTAGGTATGCCCCCCCCCCCCCTAGTTACGGGCAATGTTCGACAACGGGCGGTAGCTCAGGGCAGCGCCCCAAAAAAAAATTTTGGGCGGCTTTTGCTATTTTTAGCGGTTTTGTAAATTAATCCCGTATTAAGGGATTAGGGTTTTGGTATCTACGGAATACCTAAAAACATTGTATATATATTGTATAGTGAATGGTGAAATTTGATATAATGAATATAAGAAAGGTTTTCCTGGTTGAGGGTTTCCGGTATAATATCTATGTGTACTATGTGAATGAGCCATTGATTAAATTTTGTTTTGCTTAAGAATCTATATGCATTGCTTTACTTCACAGGTTTAAAACTTACATGCCTAATATACAAAACGATAGAAAGTGCCCATACATGAAAGAATTACATCTGGTTCCCTAGATACAAAATGGCACTCATTGGTCACTCATTGACCACTGCCACCATTGCAACTATCAAATGCATCCTAGAACTCGATCTTTATTCTCTTACTCAAATTAGGACCTCGAGTTGTTTTGCACCTGCGCGTGGTTCGTCTCTCTGGAGATTGGAGAAAGAAACAACATTCTTATAAGTTTTTTTCCACAATGAATTAACATACTTACAAAATGATACTCTATAATTCAAGCTAAGAAAACTCACTATAGATGATATTGACAATCATGACGGTGTTTCCCTCCTACGCAACCCTAATCTCTCAGTTATGCCACCCTGTAACAATTACAAAAACCAAAGCCTAAAATTTAAACAAAAATGCATAAAATCAATTCCATTCATGATACATAAAAATTCATCAATGAATGATCTCATTGTGAATAACTAGGACAACAACGAAGAGTTACTAGCAGGTGGAGCACTCAACTGTACAATTTTCTCTGAGCCAACATCTGCTATGTCATGGACTATGTTATCTACATCATATCATGGATGGGGGGATGTGTGAGCGTGTAGTGGTACAACCTCAATGGATAAAACATTATGGGCTGCAATAGGGATGACTAGTGGGTGGTGTACATGTGCAAACCATTGTGGATGGATGGGATGGAAAACGTGTTGGGGTGGGCGACAATAAACCCCCATGGATTGTACAAGTGATGGTAAAACCCTTGGGGTGGAAAGTGGTATCCCAGGAGTCGTGGGTAGGGTGGAAAAGGATTGGACTTGGCTTGTAGCCAAAGACAAATGATGGGATGAGTGTTGGTAGTGGTGGTGAATGGAATGGTGGTGGTACGTTCGACCTAGCAGTGATTGAACCAAACTACATACACATTTATAATAATTTTATTAGTCCAAAAATGTGAAATTCAAACAAAACAATATAACAAATTTCACATTTAAACAAGATTTATCTCAATACATTATACTTTTGAAGGGGGTGATTTGTCCATCCTAGGTGGACATGGTTCATCGTTGTATGACACTGGAACATGTATAAACGCAATAACATTACATTTGATTCCTCGTAAACAACCTGTAGAAAAAAAAACAAGTATCTTACATATGTAGTTGAATAATATCATATCAATAAGGTTTCCAAAGAATAAGTAAAGTAAAATGGTGAATTTATCAAAGGTACCACGTACTTGAGTATGCGGTACACCGAATGAGCCCTGCTACTACTACTACATCAATGTTGGAAACTAGCACTAATGCATCTATCGATGTCGAGGGTCTGCTATTCGAGCGTAGCAATTACAAACATCCTATAATTAGATATTGAAAAAATACACAAAAGCTACACACACACACACACACATAAAATAAATGAATCATAGAGATGGTTAATATACTAACCTCCTTCATGAAACTCTCATGTCTAGTGGCCTTTGTCGGCCCATAACAAGTTTGCCTGCAACTCGAGCATCTGTGATGGTCACTTGAACATCTAGTTTGTCCATGTGCCCTCTCCTGGATGGACTCTACTTCAAGGCTTTGATGACCAACCCCTCTCCCGACATCACTTGTAGGTAGTTCGTGCCAGGATAATGCTATAAAATTATTGTGATGTATTAGGATCTGAGTCAAGGTGGATATGGATTCCTTTGTCTAGTTGATGCTTTCTGTGATGGGAGGATTTTGAGCAAGGGGGTTAATCCTTCTCCTAGGAGGATGAGGACATGGCACTGGGTCACGCATATCATTTTCTCTATCCCGTGCAGACCGACAACCCACCCCTTGGAATTCTCCAATGTCAAAGTAGTTGACATGGATACCTAACATAAACTTTGCCCATGATTTCCTGAGGAAATGTAGAGACACTTGTATATGTATATGTATATGTACATATGTATATCTACATGAATATATGCATATGTATGTGTATATGAATATATACATATGTATATGTATAGACATATCTATATGTATAGACATATGTATATGTACCACACAAGTTTTCCAGCTATGTGGCACTGATGAGTAAGATCGTTGATGCTAAGCAACAAGTGTGGAAGGATGCCATAATGGAAGTGTATCAATCCATCATGAATAATGATGTGTGGGAAGTGGTTCTGAGACCAGAAGGGAAGTCAACCGTGACTTCCAAGTGGATATACAAGATCAAAAATGTTGCAGATGGCATCATAGAGAAGTACAAAGAGAGATTTGTGGCTAGAGGATTCTCCCAAAAAGAGGGAGAATATTATGACGATACATTTTCTCTAGTAGCAAAGTACACTTCCGTCATATCTATTATTTCTATTTCTTTCGTTATGGGTTGGAAATTACACCAGATGGATGTCAAGACTACTTTCTTGAATGGTGTAATTGAAGAAGAAGTTTACATAGAGTAGCCACAAGGTTTTGCGATCCATGGGAAGGATTCCTATGTTTTCAAATTGAAGAAACATTTGTACGAGCTTAAGTAGGCACCTAGGGCATGGTATGCCATAATAAATAGTTATAAGATGAGCTTGGGGTTTACCAAGAGTGATGCAGATCCAAACCTTTACTACAAGGTTGAAGATGGTTTCCCATTGATTTTGGTCCTATAATTGGAAGACTTGTTTCTTACAGGGGATGAGAAGCTTATAGATGGGTGCAAGAGGGAGCTCACTTCAGAGTTCGAAATGAAGGATCTGGGTTTGATGCCTATTTCTTGGGATTAGAGGTGTGGCAGAGACCAAATGATATTTTCCTTAGCCAAGGAAAATATATTGTTTAGATCCTGCAGAGATTCGGGATGATGGACTGCAAGTCCATGGCCACACCTATGGCTATGAATCTGAAGCTCTCGAGTGATTCATCTTTACATTTGGTTGATCCCACAATGGAAAGACCGTTGATCAGATCCTTGATGTACCTAGTTAACACCAGGCCAAATATATGCTTTGCAGTGAACACATTGAGTTAGTACATGGTTGATCCTAGACATGTACATTGGATATCAACAAAGCATTTGTTGATGTACCTGCATGGTATGGTTGGATATGGACTCATGTATGTCTTGGACGGAGCAATAAAGATGCAAGGTTATATAGACTTTGACTGGGTGGGGAGTGAAGTGGACTTGAAAAGAACATCAGGATGTTGCTTCATTGTGGGATCAGGTATGATCTCATGGTTAAGTAGAAAACAAACGTCAATGGCATTCAGTACAACAAAGGCATAGTATATAGCAACCAATATTGCAAGTCGTCAAGCAGTGTGGCTTCGGAAGTTGCTTGTAGGGTTATTTGATTTAGAGTTGGAGCCAACTTTGATATATTGTGATAATCAAAGTTGTGTGAAGCTTTCAGAGAATCCAATCTGTCATGACAAGTCAAAGCATATAGAGATCAAATACCATTACATCCGAGACATGGTGCAAAAAGGAGCAGTGGAGCTCCGGTACATATCCACAGATGAGCAGACAACAAACATTCTCACCAAGACTCTATCGAGGGTGAAGTATGAGAATTTCATAGACAATATTGGCATGATGTAGAATGTCCACCCTCGTTGAGAGGGAGATGTGATGTTTCTCCTCCAGCAAGCTCTCCCTTTGGCCAAGGGTTTCCCAGATCAGTCACGTGAAGTGGCTGAGGGAGTAAAATGTAGCATGGTACAAGTCTTGCCTACGCCATATGAAGTGGCTAGGTGTTATTGGGACTTGTAGCGTGGTCTTGCCTATGTCATGTGAAGTGGATTAGTGTGATTGGGACTTGTAGCATGGTCTTGCCTACACCATGTGAAGTGGCTAGGTGTGTTTGGGACCACGACGTAGCCTTGGCGATATGGTAGTAGTCTTTCCCATACCATGTGAAGTGGATGGGTGTGATTGGGATTACTAAGAGAGGAGAAAGACCATAGCATAGTCGTGAGACTATGGTGCTAGTCTTGTACTACTAGATGCTCATAGCGTAGTTGTGAGATTATGGTGGTAGTCTTGTACTACTAGATGCTCATAGTGTAGTCGTGAGACTATGGTGGTAGTCTTTTACTACTAGATTCTCATAGCGTAGCCACGAGACTATGGTGGTAGTCTTAGACTACTAGATGCTCATAGTGTAATCGTAAGACTATGGTGGTAGTCTTACCCATGCCATGTGAAATAGATGGGTGTGATTAGGACTACTAGAAGAAAACATCTTGGAAGAATACCTCCCTAGATGAGAGGGAGTGTTGATGTTTTTGGTAGTAGCGAGAGGTATTCCCTCCCGGACAACCTTTCTTATAAGATAATAAGTCAAAGGAAGACCATTGAATAGTTGAAGGACATCCTTGAAGAGAGGTAGTCCCACATGAAAAGAATAAAGTGGAAATAAAATTTTCCAGAAGAGAAGTCGACCCACAAGAAAAAGGTAAAGTGAAAATAGAATTCCAGGAAGAAAAGTCAGCCCCAACTAAAGTGACTTGAAGACCATAAATAAGGTAATGCCTTGCTCATTTGTTCACTGACCCACTCAACTATCTCACTCAAGAAGAAGGTGCAAGTCTGAGGCAAGGAGAAGATGCAACTACTGCAACATCTGGGATTCTTGGTGGTTTTGGTGATTTCTCCTGTGCGCTATCTCTAGGAGAGGTGTGCTAGTCTTGTGTGGTGCTGCAACTATAGTTGTCTACACCATCTAGGGTTTGAAAAAGAAAATAGATAAGTTCTTGTACCAGGGTTTCTTCATTATCAATTTTTCTCTTGTGAAGAAGATCTTGTTCATGGTTGGGTTCTTGTATCAGGGTTTCTTCATTATCAGTTTTTCTCTTGTGAAGACGAGCTTGTTCATGGCTGGATTGTATTGTCATAAAGAATCTATCTAAGAAAGGTTAGCTGGGTTTTTCCTCGGGTTTGGGGTTTTCCTATAATAAATCTTTGTGTCTCCTTGTGTTTGTTTTATGCTGCTTATATTTTCAGTATATGGTTGTTAAATGTAAAAGAAGATTTGAATGCTCTGGCAAATCTATTGCTTTGGAAATTTAAGAAAATCTAACCTCTAACTTGGTTTTTATCTACCCAGTGTTGTAAAATTCAAACATTATAGCCGTGCAATCAGAAATATTATTTAATTGGCCTTGGGTACTTGTAATGGAAGATATAACATGGTGTCTAGGGAACCAACTAGTGACAACCATGAGGGATATCTAGTACTTCGTAAGTCTTGAACACGATTTCTAAGAGACCTCAACACTTCATCAATTTCCATGTTTATATTTTCCAATTGTGGGTTAGGGTTTGGTGTGCCTTCCTGTGGTGGTGTCAGGTTTTGGTTTTCTCTAGGCTCCGTGTTAATTAAGTTTGTTGTGATTTAATAATGGAAAATATAGTTTAGGTTTATTTTTTGAACATTTAAACAAATTAGGAAATTAAAAAAAAATGAAATTACATCCAAATACATACTTGGAATTAGCTAGAGACAATGCCAGGAGAATGCAGATGTGATGTCAACAAAATCCAACCAACAATTTGCTCAATAGCTCTTGAGAACGTGTGATGCGGTCGGTTTGTTGGTGAAATAGATCTACCGTGCCCCTTTTTGGATTTTATGTAGAGGAATGCACACAAGTTCCTAGAGCACATGTGTGTTCCTAGGAACACATGCATGCTCTAGGAATGCATGCATGTTCCTAATAATGCACATGCACTCTTGTTGAGGGCTTGACACGATCTCTTCCATGGCGGTTCAGGGGATGTTAATCTTGTCACATAAGGAAAATGTGCACATTGCTTGGAATGCACACGTGTTCTTGTGTGAGCGCATTTGTGATCACTTCATTGCCATTTTTTGTCCACCAAATTCGTGTAGACACCCATGTGCTAGTTGTGAGGAAGAGCCATGGAGGTTTTTGGGATGACAAATTCACGAGGAAATTCTTTGAGACTTGCAGAGGGATTTTGAGATGTGAGAGCATAAAGTGCGCTAGTATAGACATGGTAATTATGGGCTCAAGGTCTTTTAACTAGCTGGTTGAATGAATTAGGTTGGAAAGACACCTTTCCCATTCCCCATAGCGGTGCAGGGGATGTTGAGCTTGTCACATAAGGAAAACATGCACATTGCTAGGAATGCACAGGTGTTCTTGCGTGAGTGTGTTTGTGATCACTTCATTACCATTTTTTGTCCACCAACTTTGTGTAGACACCCATGTGCTAGTTGTGAGGAAGAGCCATGGATATTTTTGGGATGACAAATTCACGAGGACATTCTTTGAGACTTGCAGAGGGATTTTGAGATGTGAGAGCATAGAGTGCGCTAGTATAGACATGGTAATTATGGGCTCCAGGTCCTTTAACTAGCTGGTTGAAGGAATTAGGTTGGAAAGAGAGCTTTCCCATTCCCCATAGTGGTGCAGGGGATGTTGAGCTTATCTCATAAGGAAAACATGCACATTGCTAGGAATGCACACGTGTTCTTGCATGAGTGCGTTTGTGATCACTTCATTGCCATTTTTTGTCCACCAAATTTGTGTAGACACCCATGTGCTAGTTGTGAGGAAGAGCCATGGAGGTTTTTGGTATGACAAATTCACGAGGAAATTCTTTGAGACTTGCAGAGGGATTTTGAGATGTGAGAGCATAGAGTGTGCTTGTATAGACATGGTAATTATGGGCTCCAGGTCCTTTAACTAGCTAGTTGAAGGAATTAGGTTGGAAAGTGATGCAGGAGCACCATAAGAATGTGCAAGTGGGCCAGCAACAAGCCAACGCGGAGATAAAAGACAGCTGGAAAAGCACCCAGCGCATTTTTTTGAAAATGTTTTGAAACATTAATGAAGTCATTAAATGAAGGCACACTTGTATAATGTAAACGGGCCTTGAGCAATCCGCTCTCGTCCTTAGTAGGTAGAAGACATTTATATTAGTTAATGCAAGTAAATAGAGTTTAATGCGTAGATTAGACAGCTTAAAGTGAAAGAGGGAAAACAGGAAATAGACACCCTCATTGTGTATTGTAACATTATTATTATTATGAGCATAGAGCATAGAAGAGAGCAGAGAGCTGTAGTTGAAAACACCCATGTACAGAGATTTGAATTAATAGAAAGAACTTTGATTCAAATTCATGGTGTCATGTTTGTTCTTTGTGTATGCATGTTGAATGTTATGCTCATGGATGTTTACTTTCTGTTATACATTTGTTTTATATGCCGTGTATATGATTTCATGCTTTGTGTTTGAATTCTGAGAGAGAGTAAGGGATGAGTTTCAATTGTTTCTCTATCTGAGCAAGAGTTCCTGCAAGGAGTCTAGTTGAATTTTCTGCAAGGAGTGCGTTGACAAAGGGTTCAGAGGTTTGTCTATGAAAGCTCAGACATGATAGCTTTTGTTCTCATTTCCTCAGAAGTGCATTTAGGCACTGGAGTCGTGCAAAGTGTGCGCAGGCCGAGAGGGGTTTTAGGGTTTATAAGACCTGGAGGACTGTCGAGAGACTACTGTTGCAAGGAGTGCACAGAGTCGAAGGACTTCAATTCTTTGAAGTAATTGAAGGATTTGCCGCAAGGAGTGCGTGCAGGAGTCTTCTTTAAGACTTAGAGTTGGAGAGAACTCAAAAGGGATAAAGTCTTCATAGTCGTCGAAGAAAAACACAAAAAGTTGGTGCCTTGAGGAGTTGCAAGTTTATGTTGTAGGTGGTTAAGTTCTGTGGAAAAACACTTTATCGAATTTGCAGAAGTTCTTAGAAGGGAGAACGAACGGTCGGAGTTCTCCATGGAGAATTTGTGAAGTCCCGTCGGCCGTTAGATCTCGCGGAGGAGCAAGGAGGTTACGGTGGTCGTTTTCTGAAGCACAAGCCCAGAGGAAACCAGGGCCGTTGATCGAGATCAACGTGGACCGTTGGATCTACTCCTAAAAGTTCGTTTCGTAAATTCGTGGGTCGAAGGACCGAAGCTTCATCATTTGGATTCGCGAAATCGCGAAGTCCGAAACCCCGATAAGGCGGAAAGTTTCGTAGTGGGGGCCAATACTTGGACATGTGTCGGGGTCCAAGCATTTCGGCGTTTCGGGGTTTTTGTGAACAGGAGAACCGAAGGCCTTGTAGCGAGACTCGGTGGAACGGAAGTCAAATTACGTTGACCATTTCGGGCTTTCGTGAATTGAAGTCCCGAAAGCTTTGCATCAATATTCGTGAAAACATGAAAGGCGAAATCCCGACAGGGCGAAAAGCTACATTGTGGGACCGCCTTGACGGTGTGTCAGAATTTGACATTTCGACGTTTCGGAGGATAGGAGGTTGAGACTTCCATCCCAAAAGTCTCGAAGTCGTGAAGCGGCTAGAAACGAAAAGTGATTAGGCACATCGAAAATTCAGATCTCGGAAGGCGAGGAGTTGAAGACTTGGGAGGAGAAGTCGCGAAGTCGCGAACTCCGAGGTTCCGAGAAACACGACCACATTGCTTGGTCAGAAAAAAGGCTGGAATTGAGGCTTCGTGTTCGATCGCGTGAGATCAATTTGTAAGGACCTGTGGAGAAACACCATTTTGTGTGTGTTTGATTCCCCGAAGAGGAATCGAAGAGTCACTCCGACTCAAGGGCAGGAAGTAGAGCGATCCTGTAGCGGACTGTCGACTCGAGGGCCGAGTGGGTCTGCATCTGTGCCATCTAGTATCAGAGCCTGATTCTTGTTTGTATACTTCAGATAGGAGAGGCCAGGAGGAATCTCAGCCATGCCACTGAGGAGAAAGGACAGACAAACACCCGATCCGGAAGAGGAAAGGGAGATGTCCAGAGGAAGGGGCAGGCAAATGCAGAATCCAGAGGTGGAAAGAGATCTGCATGACATACGCGCCAGACTTGTGGACATGGAAATAAAACAAAGGCATAGAGCTTATGTTGGAGATATCAGTGAGTCTGAAAGAAAAGATGAAGTTGGACATGGAGAAGAAGAAATCGTAGCCGAAGATGCAGCAAATGAATGCTTGATTAGAGCTGTTGCAAGAATGAGTGCAAGAGAAAAAATGGACATTTTAGTTTATGAGGGAAATCTGGATGTAGAGGAGCTTCTAGATTGGATTAGAGCTATGGACACATACTTTGACTATGAAGATGTCGAAGAGGACAAGAAGGTCAAACATGCTGTCACAAGATTAAAGGGACATACAACATTGTGGTGGGATGAACTACAAGCTGACAGGCGTTGCCAAGGCAAGCAGAAGATCAAGAGTTGGGATCAGATGATTGCAAAGATGAAGGCAAAATTTATTCCCAGGGATTATCAAATTACTCTGTTCAGGAGAATGCAGAACCTGAGACAGAAGCTGATGACAGTAAAGGAATATACTGAAGAATTCTACAGGTTGAACATCAGAGCAGGTCATCGTGAAAGTAATGATGAAAAAGTTTCCAGGTATATGAATGGTCTGAGATACGAAATTCAGGATGAGATGAGCATGATGACCATCCGAACGGTGGAGGATGCTTATCAAATGGATCTAAATGCTAAAGAGAAGCTGAGCCAAAAGCAAGGTCAAAGAGGTCGAGGCAGGAGTCAACCTAGAGGCAAATCGGTTGCCCAGGATAGAAACCAGAAGCCTAAGGAAGAATGGAAGAAACCTCAACCTCAGACTGAGAGAGGTGGAAGCTCACAGAGAGGGAAATATGCTGGACAAAAAGGGAAGTATGCTGATCAAAGAGGAGAGTATGTTGATAACAACATTTTTCCTCGTACCAGAGGTAGAGGAAGAGGAAGAGGTGGAGTGATAAAATGCTTCACGTGCGGAAAGGCTGGACACAAGTCTTATGAATGTCCAGATAAGAAGAAAGAGGAAGGAGAGGCTCACATTGCCAAAGCTCAAAGGCAGAATGTAGAAGCAGAGGATGTTGAAGGCGGAAGATCGTTGATGATGCGAAAAGCTCTTTTGACACCAGAGAAAGAGGTGGAGAGTTCAGTCCAAAGAAACAATTTTTTTTGGACTACGTGCAAAACCAAGGACTGGAAATGCAAAGTCATTGTAGACAGTGGGAGCATGGATAATCTCGTTTCAACAGAGATGGTACAGAAGCTGGAGCTGGAAACAACTGAACATCCAAGCCCATATAGGGTTTCATGGCTACAAAAAGGACATCAGGTAAATGTCACTAAACAATGTTTAGTTGAATTTAAGATAGGAGGATATAACGATAAGATATTGTGTGATGTTATTCCTATGGATGTTTGTCATCTATTTCTGGGTAGACCGTGGCAATATGACAGGAATGTGATTCATGACGGGAGAATGAACACATACATCCTAGAGAAGAATGGGAGAACTTACATACTGTTGTTGATTAAGGATAAGGAAATAAAACCGGAGGTAAGAAACACTGTACTTCTCATGAGTGGGAAGGAACTTCTTACAGAGGTTAAGAAGAAAGAAGAACCTCAATTCATTGTGGTCAGGAAGCCAAAGATTATTTTAACTAGCACAAGGGTAGATGATTTACCGGAAGAAGTTCAGGAACTGTTGGAAGAGTTCGCTGACATAGTAGTGGACGAACTACCTCGTTTGTTGCCACCAATAAGAAGTGTGAGTCATCACATTGATCTCATACCAGGAGCTAGTTTTCCAAACAAAGCCGCGTACAGATTGACGCCGCAGGAGAATGAAGAGGTTAAAAGACAAGTCCAGGATTTGTTGGACAAAGGTTTGGTCAGAGAAAGCTTGAGTCCGTGTGTTGTTCCGACAGTACTCAGTCCGAAGAAAGACGGAGGCTGGAGGATGTGTATTGACTCGAGGGAAATCAACAAAATAACTATCAGGTACAGATTTCCATTGCCAAGAATGGATGATCTGATGGATTGCTTGAGTGGGGAATTTTTTTTTTCAAAGATTGATTTGAAAAGTGGATATCACCAGATTCGTATGAGAGAAGGTGACGAATGAAAGACAGCCTTCAAGACTAATGAGGGGTTGTATGAATGGCTTGTTATGCCGTTTGTCTTAACAAATGTGCCAAGTACCTTCATGCGGTTGATGAATGAAGTCATCAAGGATTTCATCGAAAAATTTGTTATCGTATATCTTGATGATATATTGATTTTCAGCAGGACAGAGGCAGAACATTTGAAACATTTAGCTACAGTGATGAAGAGGCTACAACAGGAGAAGTTGTTGATAAATATGAAGAAATCTTCATTCATGAAGATAGAGCTCATTTATTTGGGGTTTGTTATTTCTGCAGATAAGTTGAGGATGGATCCAGATAAGGTGGAGGTAATCAAGAATTGGCCATCCCCAAAGAATGTCTTTGAAGTTTGAAGTTTTCACGGATTGGCTAGTTTCTACCGAAAATTCATTAGGAATTTTAGTGGAATTAGTGCACTGATGATGGACACGGTGAAGAAGAGACACAAGTCTTTTCACTGGACATAAGAGGCTGAGAAGAGTTTTAATTTATTGAAGAGGAAGATCACGGAACAACCGATTTTGGTGTTGCTTGATTTCCAGAAGACATTTCAAGTTAAATGCGATGCAATTGGATTTGCAATAGGGGCAGTCTTAAGCCAGGAAGACAGGCCGATAGCATACTTCAACGAGAAGCTGAATGAAGCCAAGATAAAATACTCCACGTATGACAAGGAGTTTTATCCTATCATTCAAGCATTGAAGAAATGGAGACATTACTTGATTCCCAAGGAGTTTTATGTTATCATTCAGGCATTGAAGAAATGGAGACATTACTTGATTCCCAAGGAGTTTGTCTTATATAGTGATAATCATGCATTGCAATTTGTGGCTCAACAGGAAAAGTTGAATCAGAGACATGTTAAATGGGTTGAATACATGCATAATTTTACTTTTGTGATTAAACATATTTCTGGTATTGCTAACAAAGTTACTGATGCTTTGAGCAGGAAGTGTTTGCTATTGCAGGAGTTCAGAGTCAAAACATTGGGTTTTGATGATCTCAGGGACATGTACAGAGATGATCCAGATTTTAAGGAGGCGTATGAAGCAGCTGAGAATCCAATTCTCAGGGATAGAAACCAATGGGCAGAATACATGATCCAAGAAGGATTACTGTTTAAGGGTAATCAACTTTGTATTCCAAAATGCTCCATGAGGGAGAATTTGCTGAAGGAGAAACATAGTGGAGGATTGGCCGAACATTTCGGTCATGAAAAGACATTCGCAAAGTTGAATGAGTCATATTTTTGGCCAGGAATGCAAGCAGAAGTTAAAAGATTTGTGGATAGATGTAGAATTTGTCAACATTCGAAAGGAAAGAAGTAGAATGCCGGATTTTATCAACCATTGCCCATACCAGAGAGGCCATGGGATGCAGTCAGCATGGACTTCATATTGGGGTTGCCAAGAACACAAAGAAGGTTCGACTCAATCTTTGTGGTGGTGGACAGATTTTCTAAAATGGCACACTTCATACCATGTCAGAAAACCAGTGACGCAACTCACATTGCGAACTTGTTTTTCAAAGAAGTCATTCGACTTCATGGCTTACCAAGGAGCATAGTTTTGGATCGAGACACTAAGTTTGTAGGACACTTTTAGAGGACTTTATGGAAGAATTTGGGCACAGACTTGTCGTTCAGTTTGGCTTATCATCCGCAGACGGATGGACAAACAGAAGCGGTGAAAAGAAGTCTGGGAGACTTGCTGAGAAGCTTGGTGACAGAACACCACAACCAGTGGGACAACATATTACCACAAGCGGAGTTTGCTTATAACGACTCAGTTAACAGAAGCACGGGGCAAAGTCCATTTAAGATTGTCTATGGCATGAAACCAAGAGGAATTTCTGAGCTGAGGGATTCAGAACAGACTGTGACTAGGAGCACTAGTGCGGAATATTTCTCAGAGGCGATGAAGGATCTTCACAGCTAGGTGAAGGAGCGATTGCAATATTCGAGCCAAGAATATAAACGCAGGGCAGATCAACGCAAGAGAGAACTTCAGTTTGAAGTTGGCGATTTGATCCTTGCACATTTGAGAAAGGAAAGGTTCCCGAGAGGAACATATAATAAACTGAAAATGAAGAAAATCGGGCCATGCAAGGTCTTGAAGAAATTTGGGGCAAATGCATATGAGATTGAATTACCCGATGGGATCAAAATTTCTCCGATATTCAATATCTCAGATTTGTACCCTTATAAAGCTGAGGAAGCAGGGACAAGACATGAACATCCAGAGATTCAGTGGACAAAACAAATGCCAGTTGCAGAAAAGCTGCAGATGGACCACATATTGGATAAAAGAGTCAGCAAGAGGACCAGAAGAAAAGAATACTTCGAGTATTTGGTCAAATGGAAGGGCCATCCAGTTGAAGACGCCAGCTGGGAGAACGAAGCAGAGATCCAGAAGCATGGACATACCGTGCGCGAGCTTATGGACAGGAGCCCATGAAAATTTTCAAGCGAGGGAGTATGAAGTAGGAGCACCATAAGTGCGTGCAAGCGAGCCAACAACAAGCCAACGCGGAGATAAAAGACAGCTGGAAAAACACCCAGTGCATTTTTTTGACAATGTTTTGAAACATTAATGAAGTCATTAAATGAAGGCACACTTGTATAATGTAAACGGGCCTTGAGCGATCCGCTCTCGTCCTTAGTAGGTAGAAGGCATTTATATTAGTTAATGCAAGTAAATAGAGTTTAATGCATAGATTAGACAGCTTAAAGTGAAAGAGGGAAAACGGGATATAGACACCCTCATTGTGTATTGTAACATTATTATTATTATGAGCATAGAGCATAGAAGAGAGCAGAGAGTTGTAGTTGAAAACACCCATGTACAAAGATTTGAATTAATAGAAAGAGCTTCGATTCAAATTCATGGTGTCACGTTTGTTCTTTGTGTATGCATGTTGAATGTTATGTTCATGGATGTTTACTTTCTATTATACATTTGCTTTATATGCTATGTATATGATTTCATGCTTTGTGTTTGAAGTCTGAGAGAGAGTAAGGGATGAGTTTCAATTGTTTCTCTATCTGAGCAAGAGTTCCTGCAAGGAATGCAGTTGAATTGTCCGCAAGGAGTGCGTTGACAAAGGGTTCAGAGGTTTGTCTCTGAAAGCTCAAATATGATAGCTTTTGTTTTCATTTCCTCAGAAGTGCATTTAAGCATAGGAGCCGTGCAAAGTGTGTGCAGGCCGAGAGGGGTTTTAGGGTTTATAAGACCTGGAGGACTGTTGAGAGAGTACTGTTGCAAGGAGTGCACAGAGTCGAAGGACTTCAATTCTTTGAAGTAATTGAAGGATTTGCTGCAAGGAGTGCGTGCAGGAGTCTTCTTTAAGACTTAGAGTTGGAGAGAACTCAAAAGGGATAAAGTCTTCGTAGTCATCGAAGAAAAACACAGAAATTTGGTGCCTTGAGGCGTTGCAAGTTTGTGTTGTAGGTGGTTAAGTTCTGTGGAAAAACACTTTATCGAATTTGCAGAAGTTCTTAGAAGGGAGAACGGACGGTCAAAATTCTCCGTGGAGAATTCACGAAGTCCCGTCGACCGTTAGATATCGCGGAGAAGCAAGGAGGTTACGGTGGTCATTTTCTGAAGCACAAGCCCAGAGGAAACCAGGGTCGTTGATTGAGATCAACGTGGACCGTTGGATCTACTCCTAAAAGTTCATTTCAAAAATTCGTGGGTCGAAGGACCGAAGCTTCATCATTTGGATTTGCGAAATCGCGAAGTCTGAAACCCCGACAAGGCGGAAAGTTTCGTAGTGGGGGCCAGTACTTGGACACGCGCCAGGGTCCAAGCATTTCGACATTTCGGGGTTTTTGTGAACAGGAGAACTGAAGGCCTTATAGCGGGACTCGCGAAATCACGAAGTGCGAAGTCCCGAAAGGATTGTGTAGGGCCATAGAAGCCAACAGGGTGGACAGGTGGCACAGAAGTCAAATTACGTTGACCATTTCGGGCTTTCGTGAATTGAAGTCCCAAAAGCTTTGCATCAATATTCGCGAGAACACGAAAGGCGAAATCCCGACAAGGCAAAAAGCTACATTGAGGGACCGCGTTGACGGCGTGTCAGAATTCAACATTTCAGCATTTCGGAGGATAGGAGGTTGAGACTTCCATCCCAAAAGTCCCAAAGTCGCAAAGCGACGAGAAACGAAAAGTGCTTAGGCACATTGGAAATTCAGATCTCGGAAGGCGAGGAGTTGAAGACTTGGGAGGAGAAGTCGCGAACTCCGAGGTTTCGAAATCGCGAGAAACACAACCACATCGCTTGGTCAGAAAAAGGCTGGAATTAAGGCTTAGTGTTCGATCGCGTGAGCTTAATTCGTAAGGACCTGTGGAGAAGCACCGTTTTGTGTGTGTTGGATTCCCCGAAGAGGAATCAAAGAGTCACTCCGACTCAAGGGCAGGAAGTAGAGCGATCCTATAGCGGACTGCCGACCCGAGGGCCGAGTGGGTCTGCGTTTGCGCCAGAAAGAGAGCTTTCCCATTCCCCATAGTGGTGTAGGGGATGTTGAGCTTGTCACATAAGGAAAACATGCACATTGCTAGAAATGCACACGTGTTCTTGCGTGATCGCGTTTGTGATCACTTCATTGCCATTTTTTGTCCACCAACTTCGTGTAGACACCCATGTGCTAGTTGTGAGGAAGAGCCATGGAGGTTTTTGGGATGAAAAATTCATGAGGAAATTCTTTGAGACTTGCAGAGGGATTTTGAGATGTGAGAGCATAGAGTGTGCTAGTATAGACTGGTAATTATGGGCTCCAGGTCCTTTAACTAGCTGGTTGAAGGAATTAGGTTGGAAAGAGAGCTTTTCCATTCCCCATAGTTGGTCTTCCATTAGAGATATATATGAGAAATTCTTGGAGTTTGTTGGAGGATTTGACATTTATGCTATTGACTTTCTAATCTAAAAGGTTCCTAAATACTTTTGCTTATAAATTAAAATGTTTAGTTCATTTTTGAATTATAATTATGATTTTGTGTTGTGAAATATTGTGTGTTGATCTTCTTGTTTTTTACTCATTTATATTTAGAGAAATACTTTAATTGAATGGAGGAATTGTATTTATATTTAGAGAAAGACTTTAATTGAATGGAGGAATTGTATTATACAGTTTCTTTAAATCAAATTTTAACGAGGTCTTTAATTGTATACATTAAATTAAAAGCACATATGAAAATTCAAGTTTAGTGATCCAACTAAATAAAGTTAATAAACTCAAATTTTAATGAGATCTTTAATTATATACATTAAAATAAAATCACATATAAAAGTTCAAGTTTAGTGATCCAACTAAATAAAGTTAATAAACTCATGAATTAAGTATCTATGTATTGGAATAAAAATCTAAATTTACTACATTAAACCTACCCCATGCTTCAAATGATTGTTAAAAGGGAGGCAACTTGTTATTGAACAAAAAATGGGTTAGAAGAACTTGTGATTTAAATTAAATAAACCAACCTCTAATTGTGTTTGTATAAGTTCTATGTGTTCTTTGAGGGAATGTGGTAAGGCACCACATTGGTAGCTTCAAAACAATATGTAAAATGATTGAGCCAAAGAGCATCAATTTAAGTGTGTGTTCTTTGAGGGAATGTGGTAGGGCACCACATTGGTAGCTTCAAAACAATATGTAAAATGATTGAGCCAAAGAGCATCAATTTAAGTGTGTAAATTTCAAAAAAAATAAAAATGATTATAGTTATGGTGTTATTATCTTTTTTTTTCCATATACATTGTTATAATTGAACATAAGCTTGAATTTGATCATTAAATATAAAAAAAAAAAATTATGTCTCCATTTAATTTAAATTATAATGATAAAATGTTTATAATAAATTAAATTTTCATATCTTTTTATGATTTATTTATTTATTTTTAAATTAAAAAAATTATAATCTGTATTATATATATTTATAAATTCAAAATTAAAATAAATTTATAACTAAAATTAAAATAAATAAATGTAATTTCAACCCACATAAAGAAATACAAAGAATAATATCAAGATTCAAATCCATACTTGATTATTGGACTTTTCATCGAACAAACGTGTACCAACATTCCAATATCAAATCCATACTTTAAAATGGATGTTAGTCAAATATTTTCCCACGAACCAATTTTTATATATTTTAAGTGTCAATTCACTGTACCATTCAAGCACAGTCCAGAGAAACGGACGTGCAAGAAAAATGCATCAACACCACCTTTACAACTAAATCTGCTCCCATGCAGCTTCCACGAACCTTCGTCGAAGCTTCCGAAGCATATTAAAAAACAGACAAACAGGAGTACGGCTTATGCCTTTTCTTTGGCGTAAACACGAAGATGAACCATTGTTTTCCTGAAGATAAAGAGAATAGTCGAGTGAAAAAAAGTCCAGAGATGAAGCCGAGGCGACAGCAGATGCCCATGAAAGACAGAAGGACGCTGAAACTAAATAAGTTAACTCATAGTATAAAAACTCATGTCCTGGGAGAGAAGACATAAAGGGTTAAAGTATTTCAGCGAGATTCGAACTATATTCGTAGTCTATAGATGCTTGCATTGATTGTAAGCTCTTAAAGCAAAAGCCGACAAGCGGAAACCTGGGGGGCCTCAAATAAATTACGCTTGGCCACTTTATTCAGGTCGAACTCAGTTTTATGGGCCGGATAAAAGTTTGATTCCGTGCAAACCATATATATATCCATGAGATGTGCTGTGAAGAGGGGGAATGTGAGACATTTTGGTTGGGGTAATTCTGAAAACAGTTAGCAGTACTTTAATGTGAGTAATACCGTGCTTTAATGCCGGGTTTTGCTCCGAAAACGACGATATTAGTTTTAGTTTCGTGTTAAATACTTAAAAGGCACGCCGGAATTTGCATTGGAGGTTTGCAGTTGTGTTATTGTGACCGCTGTCATCTCTCCCGCCCTGAAATGAGCTCCGGCGGTCCAGGAAACCCGAGGAAATCTCCTTCGTGGGAGAAGTACGAGCGATTCGACAACAGCGAAAACGAAGACGAAATACAGAACGATGTTTTCAGTATCCCGCCCAAGAAAGCTCCACTAGTG
Source organism: Picea engelmannii (assembly GCA_009831015.1). Lineage (NCBI taxonomy): Eukaryota > Viridiplantae > Streptophyta > Pinopsida > Pinales > Pinaceae > Picea > Picea engelmannii. Next base: position 549,102 of record ML781562.1, read on the forward strand.
AGCCTCAAAAAATGGAGGGTAAGTATGTATATTTTTGCATTTTTCTCTCTTTGAAGGTTGTATGGAATTTCTTTGAAGGTTGTGATTGAGTGAACTCTATCAGAAGTTGAAACTCAATGGGTAAGTTCAGGGGTTTAGTCTAAGTGAAAAGTAGAAGTAGAAACACGATTGGAGCTTAAAAAAAAAGAGTAATTGATTCTTTGAAAAATTTCAATCTAGACAATATTCAATAATCGGTTATAGCTTCCCAAACAACACAGTTGCAGGTTGAAACTGTAAAGGAGTTTGTAAACATTTAATTACAGGAAAAACTAGGCTCTTAAAGAAGGTTGTCATCAGCGGTTAAATTTGATGGGTATCCCCACCCATCAAATAATTTTTTTAATGACGTTTTTCCTTTTGAAACTACCCTTTGCATGAAGTTTGATATTTATTTTTACCTGTTAACTCTTATGTATTATATGTGCTTTTGCTGATTATTATTGTAAATACAAGAGTAATCTGTGGGTTGGAATTATTATCTTCATTCGTCTGATATGTAGAATGTCATATCAAACCACATCAACACCAAACTTTAAAACCAAATGTAATTAATAAGAAATTAGTATACTGTATCCATAAAGTTTAATGATATGCACAAAGAAGAAATGAATTCGTGAGATTGTATTCAATGCCTAAAATTTAATACACTTCAAAACCAAATTGAATATATAAAGTAACGATGTGTTTGACAATTTGTTTTTGCTTAGACAAAATGAAACAAAACACACATAAGGTCTAGTACACTATATTCTAGTGAAAAGTTAAACTAAAAAATGAAAAAAAATATAGTTTTAAACGGTTTGTGTATCCATGGTCCATAAAAATTTACTGAATCTATTACATAATTTAGATGATTTGGACATCAATTTGATAGTTTTTTTAAACATGGAAAATATTTAAAAAACAAAAAGAACATTATATTTCAACTTACTAGCCCAAGTTCATTATGTGGAGCACTAATAGACTACAAGGAAATGAAATCAAATTCAAAGTGTGAAAGAGTGTGAAAGAGAATAAAACTTCAAAATAGCTATTATCACATGTGGCAAACATTAAGAAGACACTATATTTCAACATGTGGAGGCTTGATGATTAATTCAATAAATTTTTAGAAGAATATTTTACGTTGTCATCCATCCTTCTCTTCATGAGCATGGCTGGCATAAAGGGATTTTCACCCTTTGTTACATGATTTTTAGATGTCTATCTTGATCAAGAGCATGTTGAAGCTTGAACGTCTAATTCGTTCCATGCCTTCCAATACAACAATAATATTATCTTCATCCTTCGATAATCCTAGTTAGTTTGATGAATGATCTTGGTAGTATGTATTTTAACTTGAGTGCTAGAGCCTTGGCCCTGACCTTATAATATACTCTAAAAAGCGTGATGGGTCTTGTTATTTTGGGGAGGTACCCTATGTTTTTATTAGCTACACCATTGTAAGCCCAAGAAGATGCAAGTCAAAAGCCTTGGCCATGTGGATGCTTTTGTATGTGGTGTCATAGGTCTTTGTGGTCGGCCATGCTCAGTCCTTCCAGTACCCACACTCATTTCCTTTCCTCCTGGATATGATTGAAAGTCTTGGGATGGAACTATTGAGACACATGGTTTTTGGGAGCCAGGTTCTTTGTAGGGGTGATTGCACTATGTGGGGCTAATTTGACCCATGGTCTTATGTGCACATGTCTTTTCCCACATGGTCATGTGTCATAGAGTCAGTACACAACTTCTTGGCCTTGGTGCACTATTTATTTACAATTCTCAACATGACAGTGTCACAATTTGCATCATCTCATGTTTTTTGAGGCAGTCGCGAATCTTGATGCACAGGGTCTCGGGGCCGAAAATACAACAAAGGTTCAAATTGATCGCAATCATGCATATTTGACATGCCACGTTGAAGTTTTGAAAAAATTCTGAGTTATAAGCTAAAATCAGCTACAATCAGTTGTGAAAAAATCATGCAGGAACATTTACCGATAAACATAGCAAAAGGGGGTCAATCCACAACATTCAAGGATAAATTCAGCAACAAAGGGCAAAGAAATCATACTCCAAACAAAACCCATGAGGCAGAATTTTTCAGTACGAAAGTTTTTACCTGGATTCGGAAAAACCAAGCTACGGGGGAAAATAAAAAGGCATATAAAATTATATCCGAAGTCTTTAAAAAGAAAAGTTATTTTATATTATTAAAGGCTCCCCTTTATACTAAGTTTATGGCAAAAAAAAAGATAGGGGCATTGTTACGGAAAGTTTCAATACAACATGAGGGCGCATGTTAAGGGATTAAAGGTGGTGATTTATATGAAAATAAAAGGAAGTCGCCAAACATAAAATGTGAACTATATGGTCAAGGAAAGGGGGCACGTTGGGTAAATCAATGTGCCAAAGAAGTAAATTGCCCCCAACTATCTAGCCGTAGCATTAGAGTGCGTTGTTTGGGTTAAGAAGCTAGCCGTGGGGTCAAATTGAAAATGCCGTGGAGCTTCCTTAGGAGACTGATGCATAAACTAATTAAATCGGCCCCCTACCTAGCCGATTGGTCAATTGATATGGGCCATGGATGTTTAATATATTAAATATACCTCCACTTAATTGGATCGACCACCATCCCAAACAATTCGGCCAATAAATAATTGAGCCACCATCCCTAACCGTGAGCATGCCAAAGCTGCCGCTGACACCTTTCCTTGAGCCAATCGATGCACTCTCAATCAAGTCGACCCCACTTTTTTTGTCCATTAAACTTCAATTCAACAAAATCAGCCCCAACATTAATTAAATTGGCTATTATACCAAGCAATGTTGCCATATCTCTTATTAGTTTGATCTATGTTGCCATTGGGCGCTGTTCTCAAACAAAATATGAAGCTATGTGGTCAAAGCTGTTCATTTTTCAATGAGCTAGTCTTAAGTATGAAGTTCATTTCATCTTTAGCATTTTACTTCAATCATAGACAATTTATTGCAACAACCAAGATCACAAGAAGAAACATCATGCATAGGTACACAAGAAGTATTCTGGGAAACCCTTCTTAACAAGGGAAGAAAACCCAACCAATCATTTGCTATATTCTTCAAGAGAAAGACCTCCACCACCATAAACAACTAGCACACAAAAGGGTGTTTCACAAACCCTAGAAGACTAGCGCCCAAGAGAGGTGCACACTTTTCCCAAGAACAAGTGTTTACTGAAATTTCCAAATTCACATTTGTGATATGATTCCTCAATGGGGAATTTACCTTTATTTATATTAGACTGAACCTGTCAACATAAGTGTCTATTGGCACAACAGGGCCGACCTCAATAACTTATAATATAATTAATAATTACCATATTAATTATCTTTTACATTCAGGTGGGGTCGACCTGTACCCTTTACATTACAAATAGGGTTACAGGTAAGTCTGACTCTTGAACAATATAGCAAGGGATCGCATACACCCACTAGTGCTCAACCACTAGGGGTACATCCATCTGTGCTTAGCCACAGGGATGTCCATATCTCTATCTCACTGCGTCTCACAGGAGAACCACACTCACTAGTGCTCAACCACTAGGATCACGTTCACCTGTGCTCATCCACAGACACGTCCAACTCAGAAGATCTTCTTTCTCACTGCATTACACAGGAGAGTCATCTGGAGTTCATCATTTGAACTCTCTGCTTAGAGGAGGCTAATACATCGTTTCACTTCTGTCTCAGAACGATGCACCCAACTCATGGGATTTCACACATTCACCTGTGCTCAACCACAGGCACGTCCAACTCAACATATCTTCTTTCTCATTGCGTTACACAGGAGAATCATCTGGAGTTCATATCAAATCTCTGCAAGGAGGAGGCCAGCACAACGTTCTAGTTTTGTCTCAGATAGGAACCACACACCTGACTCAGGGGCTCTCTCTCAGGTCTGTGCTCTGGAGGATGTCTCACGTAGCTGTAATCATCAACAAAAGCAAGGAAAATCAACCTTCACTTCATCAAATTGGCTCATTCAGGCTAGCCGTTTTCCTCATATATGAATTGGACGTTGCACCTTTTGGTCAAATCGACCTTTTGTGGGGAATCTTTATTGTTTAAAAAATCATTTTTCTTTTGTAAAAGTGACCTAGTCTTCAACCTTTGTGGATGACAAGTCAGATTATTATGATTTTTGGGAGAAAGGAAAAATAGTTGTTACAAAGAACATTATATAAGGCTAGACCCTCCTCCCATTTTGGTTTTTGACAATTTGTGAGATCATAATGCCATATTGTAATGTCCCCCACCTCTTAGAGAGGTGATGAAGAGACTCAGTGGCCTGGGCACCCCCACTAGGTCATAGTCTTACACTGAAGGGGGAAGTCAATGAAGCTAAAGTTATATTTTTAAGTTGACTTAAGAAAGGAAAAGGGGATTAAAGGTAAAAGATAACTCAACAGAAGAATAGAAGATTAACCCTGGGAGTTAACCTAACTCAACAGAGAATTAGAAGGAAAAGGTATAAGTAAGTGGCTGGGGCGCACCTATCATTCATTCTGGTTTTGGATTAGCATTTGCTATTGCTCTTGAGCATTCAGTTTGGGGGTTTTGTTGTACAAACCCTTGTGAGCAACTCAGTGGTGAAATATCCACTCACCTTGTTCCACAGCTTGGACTCGGGGATGAAAGACTCCTCCACACCATTCTAGTCTCAGCTCATCTCCATCCAGCGCTTCAGAAGGTAGCAGGCCGTACTGTTCTTGTGATTCTAGCAAGGGCGCACCATTATCTAGAGGGAGGTTCGATCCAGCTTATCCAGAGGGCCTGGGGCCATTTCGACACTTGGGTTTTGTTTGCAGGGGCATGATCATTAGTTTGAGGACTTTTCTGGAGAGTTATCATCCTCAAATCATTATCTGCAGATTGGGACGTCTTGGAGCCATAGGGGACGTCCTGTGATTCAGAAAAACTCAGATCTAGAGAGATGTGCTTGTGATTTGGTCCTGAAACTTCTTCCACGGGATTCTCTTAGCCTGATCTATATTCTGGGAGAGTTTCAAGCCATTTGGAGTTGTATTTCTACAGGGACGAGTTGCATTGGGGTTTCATCTATTCATGAGGGTGCAACTCCCTTAGGAGATCCATCAGTTGGAGGGGTTAAACTTGGACATTGGGCCTGAAACTTCTGGAGGAGGTTCCCATTGTCCTGATCTGTCATTGGGACGAGTTTGAGCTCATTTGGAGCATCTTGCCACCAGGGCCGAATTCTTGAGGGTTTCAGTCTTCACTTGGAGCATGACACTCTTCAGCTAGAGGGTTTGACACCCAGATCTGCTGGGTATTGGTCTTCATTGCTTATTCAGCTTTGGGGGCTTCTTTTGTATCGACAGAGCATTTTGTAGCAGCTCATATCTATTGATTGTACGACCATCTGAGGTTTATGCCAGATCAACCATCTATTGTATTGATTCCGCATAATAAAAAGGTCAGATCTTGCTTGTGCTTCCATATCTTGATTATGTGATGATCTTCATGTGTTGGATGAGTCTTGTATGCACTTAATAACTCAATAAACACCTGCATAACAATAAATCAGTAGTAGTTAGTGATACCAAGCGAAAAATTTGGTTGGGATTGTTATCGCACAGTTTGTGGGAGAGGTTTAGGTAGCTTGAAGTCAAGGCTCAAACTGGCGTAACAGGAGCTTCCCCACCCACTGTCACCTCGATGGGGAGCTCTTTCTATTTAGGGTGGCTAATCCCAAGGGAGACGTCCCTAGTAATCTGGGATCCTGAAGGAGAAGGAGCAAGGGTTTAAGGCTTCAAAGGTCAAAGTAAGCTTTCCCTTCACAGATTACTGCCCAAAGGATAGTCAAAGAGAAGATATTCCACTGGATGGCACCTGTTTGCGAGACAAGGCAAATAAAACTAGAAATGTGCTGCAGTGGTTAGTACTTCAAAACATTAATGACTATCTTTAACATATATGAGCAATAATGAGTGTAATTATTGACGAAGTCAATGATTGCTGTAAAAGACAATTGATTATATTACTTCTTCAATAAATACAAAAGAGATATTGGCATTCAATGTGTAAAATAAATCCTTATTATATCACAATGCAACAAATATCATAAATCTGCTCATATAAATATTGTTGCTGTGTCACTATTGCAGAAATAGGGTGACGTCAGCCCTAGTATTAGGTCAAAATTAAAGACAATGAGAAGAATGTTGTGTCAAACAAGCTTATGAATGTAATCAACAACTCAAGGTCTATCAAATAGATGACAATGTCAAAACGTTTTAAGGCCAAACAAGGGTTTTAACAAGTATGACGTCACCTATATTGTTGTTGTTTTAGGGTTAGAGTTAGCTAGTCAAAGAGGTGGACGTTTTGTCAAATCAGCCAATGAAAATGCCCTAAACCTCTATGGCTATCAAGAGATGAGTTAGCTGCAACTTTTAGTCCAAGCACAAGTTTAAAATAGGCAAGACGTCATCATCAATTAGGGTTAGTCTAGACGCTAGGGTTAGTTAGGGTTTCAAATTTAAAGAGTTTTGAAAGAGTTGTTCTAGCACATAAACTTCAACGTTTTGTTCTTAGACTAGTGCCTTGGGTTAATGGAGTCAAATGGAGAGAAGCTAATGGCTTGGAGAGACTTAAACCTAAGGACAAGAGGGTTAGGTTTAATGGTGCTGCAATGGCAGGGCCACCAAATCAAAACCCTA
>ML781562.1:606949-622831 GCA_009831015.1 Picea engelmannii
AAGCGAGATGTTGATGTGTTCCTTGCTTCTGACCTCGTTGTTAGATGTAAAGCAAGATGATTCCTCGCTTCTGACCTAGTTGTTAGACATAAAGCGAGATGATGATGTGTTCCTTGCTTCTGACCTAGTTGTTAGACGTAAAGCAAGATGATTCCTTGCTTCTGACCTCGTTGTTAGACGTAAAGCAAGATGTGATTGACACTGAGCTACCAACTTAATCGCTGTGACATTGAGCCAATGTAGTACTGTGATGTGCCAGCCAAGTGTTGTGATGAGGTATCATTTTTACTGATACATTTTGATGTAGATGATGATGGCATTCTTTCGAGAATGATGATGCTACCAATGAAGAAAACTTTCGATGACTCGTAAATATGCTAGCCAATGTTTCAAGATGATATTGACGATACTGTCCTCCTGATGCCACTGATGATGCAGACCTCTCTCGCCTGATGTTGTTGAAGAATACCCTTCTTGTTAAGGGGGAGTGTTGAAATAATGTAACTGCGAAGAGCATTCTTATTATTATTGTTATTTTATTCATTGGATTAATCCCCATTGTGGATTAATCATGTTGGTAATTGTATTAGGACCAAATCCCCTTTTGCGGATTGGTCATCGGACAATTATAATGGGCAGAATAAGAAGTCGGCCCAAGCAGTTATTATTGAGACCTAGAATTAATTTAAAGGTGTGTTTACCCACCCAGTGTGAGGTCGGCCCTGCCAGAGAAACCCTCTCACACGTGCCAGTCTTGTATATATAGGAGGCTAGCGCCTCGCTTTAACACATAACTCACTTGCTCATTATCTTATGAGCCAAGCTGCAATTACCAGTTGGAGAGAGGAGAAGAAGAGTGGCGCATCTCTTGGGGAGGAATATCTGTATTGGTTTGAGTTATCTCTTGAACATTATATAAGCTATTTATGATAAGGAAGTTTTTGCTGGGTTTTCTTCCCCTAGAGGGTTTCCCAGGTTAAATGTTGTGTCTCTTGTGAATGTGTATTTCTCAGTGATCTTGTTCTTATGATGTTCTTATCCATTGAAATGCAAAGAACTGTAATAATGGCATAAACATTAACACTAGGTTGGGGGGGTAACACCCATCTGATGGAATAGAAAATAGGTTGGTGGTTTGAAAATGTTTCTTTGGTTAAAACATGCATTGGTTGTGACCCAAACAATCAAATGAGAAGATATTTTGCTCATATAGAATGTCCCTATCGAGTTGCTTGAGCACCCTCTTATTTCCTTTTCTAAAATTTGATTGCGTAAACCAAAGTTCTATTAAGTTGTTCCTTCTAAATTTATTGGGGTTAGGGAGACCTAGGTGCACTTGAAGATTATCCTTGGCTTCTTTCTCCTATTATAGAGCTTGACAAGGAACATGCCCTATGTTTCCTTGATAGTATATTCCATGTTGAATGACCTAGGTGACCATTTGAGTTTGCCACCATTTGAAAAGCAATCCTGAACCTTGCCATATTTATAGCAATTTTGCAGGTCTTGAACTTCCAATGCATTTTTTGGGTCCTTTCCATGCATTTTTGACAATTTTAATGGCATATTGTTTTATAATGGGCAAACTGCCATACACGTGGAGCTTTGAATAAGATTTTTAATGATCCAAAAAACACCCAGAATTGATTTCATATACAAAAGTTATGGTCGTGGGAAGTTGACATACCAACTAAGCTTCTCAAGGTCTGCATTGCTTTCTCCACCTTAACTCTTGGGGTTAGGGTTTTTGGCAATATGATATAATGTGATTTCAACCTTTTGTTATGGGCTTTCTACGAACAACCATAGGTGTCACATCTCTTTTCAAAGACAAGGTATCACCATTCTAGCCATTTAGATTGCTATGTACATTGCAGTTTTTTTCACCGGTTGATTCATTAATAGAATTTAATTTTCATTGTAATATTGTTATTTCATTACTATATATGGTTTTCTTAAAACAACATCACGAACTTCAAGCGGGCCAACGTCACATAGTACCTCATCTTGAAGGGCTTGATGCATTATTACAAGTGGCATCGATGACTTATGCGGATGTTGCGTCCTTGGTCTAGCCAACCGCTAGTGTATGGATGGGGATATGACATCGTTGGTAGCTTCATCTTCTCAATGACTTCTGCTGAGATCAGGTTCTTTTGGCTCCCACTATCAACAATGAATTGTAGTTGTGTCCCCTTCACCCATATCTGTGAGTGGAAGAGGTGCCAACCTTCCTCGGGCTCCACTAGTTGGATCTTTGTGGTCACGATAGTAATGTTGGGTTTCATGTTGATGATCCACTTTCCTGTTGGGATTTGGGTACCTCGGGAAGTGGTCCCCATGTGCTTATGAGTCTCTAAGCACAAAAGGGGAAGACTATTACCCTTGTACTTTACTTTATGATTCTAATTTCACTTTGACTTAGGAGATTTAAGCCAAAAGTGAAATATGTCACTTAAGTCATAAAGTGACAGTTAATTCACAATGTGGGTGAATTAATAGACATATAGCAACCAAGGAAAGTGGGTTTCCTTAGTGAGATTTTAGGATGAGATCTCACCCATTGATTAGACTTGGCTAGATCTAATCTAGGCCATTGATCTTTTAGGGTTGGCCAAAGGAGGCTAAAGAGAGGGTAAAGTGTATTATTGAGATTCATTCTTCACTTGTGAGTTTTGGATAAGAGAGGAGGGCACATTTCTTGAGGAGAAGGAGGGCGCACTTGATGAGGGTTTGAGAGAAACCCTTGAGAGCTGGAGGAGGAGACTCTTGTTACTTAGAGCTTGCATGGAGAGCATTTCCATGGAGTTCTAGCTTCCATTCCTTGGAAGGAGCATGATATATGGAGGAGGGGCTCATCTATTAGCAGGAGGGCGCATTTATTTCCTTCATATGCTCACCAGGAGAGGAGGACTTGTCACATTGAGATGAGGTCTGATGCATAGGGAGAGGAGAGCTAGGGCGCTTGCTTCTGTGGAGAGAGGCATTCAGTTTATGGCTCAGTTTATTTATGGTGATCATTTCTGCTAGGAGGAGGGAGCACCTATGGAGAGGGTTGACAGCTACCTGGTAGCAGATCTGCTTGGAGGATTCGAGTTCTGACAGTTTCAGTGGAGAGGCAGCATAGGAAAGCACATTCCCGTGGAGGGATTTCTTCATTGGGTCAAAGAGGAGCTAGAGCGCTTCATTTCATTTCAGAGGGCAACAAAGGGAGAGGGCGCACCTGAGTTTGGGCACTTCTCTTTCTGGATCTTGTGGCAAGGCTTGTGAGGAGCTTTCTATGTATACAGGTTCCATTGTATTTCATTACTTGTTGTATCTCTTGCTTTGATCATCATTATATAGACATATATCCCAAACTGGTTTTCCCCGGGGGGGGTTTAACTAGGGTCATGTTGACCAAAAATACCTATGTACAAAAATGCATGTGTTAGTTTCTTAGATCTGCTTATTTTCAGTTGTAAAGATCTTTAGGTGTGTTGTACTTATTTTAGTATGCATGTGCTAACTTCTGGTTACTAAAACTACATGCTAGAGCACCTAAAATTGGAAGTGCAACAGTAACAAATCAACAAGAAGTTATTGGACTATTGGCTGTCCTAAAACAACAACAAACATTATCATAACAGTTGAAACTTAGAGTCAATCTGTGGTCAAAGACAAATCGAGTTGACAAGCTTGATAGGACCTGAAAATCTTCATTTCCCATAGCCATGGAATCTGTATATGTTAGGATTGAATTAGAGCCCGAGGCTTTCAACTTAGCTAATAACCACTGTCTATTACAATATGAAAATTTCCAAGCCCTAGGCAACTAAAGTCCATATGATCTCAATCAACAAGTAGATTGCTGAATTTAATTAATGTAGAAATAAATTTTAAACCATAGCATTAATCACACAATAGATGAAAATCAAATAGCGGAAGCATAAAAATTAATTTCACGCATACACTGGTAATTACTCTTTCAAATATAGCTTTTCATTCCTTCGAAAAACTTACGAGGAAACCTCCACAAGCTGTCCAAAAAACAACACTGCATGGATATCGAAAAACACCTGAAATTGAGTGGAACAATCTGCTGGGGAAGTACAGCCTGTTGTACTATGGTACAACCTGTTTGTACGAACCGTACGACTATATAGATTCGTACAATACTTTCCGTACGACTATACGAATTTTCATATTGTTGTACGAAACTGTTCTGTACGACCGTATCGATTGCTGCATGGAACTACATGCTGCTAGAAACTAGCTGCCTGCACTTTCTCCTTTATGGCTCAAATTGCTCAACTGCTCAAGTGTTCTTTTGTGTGTTTGAACTCTCTATTGTGACCTGTCTTTATAGTTTCAGTTGAGACCAAAACCCTAATCTATTTTGAGATTACTCCTAGTCTAAGTCATGCATGCATGAAATATACTTTTTAGAATCAACTGTTAAAAATAAGAATTCCACTAAAGTGAATTACAAAATAGAAATTACTTTTTGAAAATAGAATTACTTTTCGAAAATAACTTTTCCAAAAAAATATCGAACTAATTCTTGTCTAAGCTATAATTCTCAAATTTCTCTGTTAGCTAGGAAGGAATTCTGCGCCAATCCAAGTTTGTCTTTGAATGCTTCAAACTTCCCTTTTGCCAAGGGCTTGGTTAGAATATCAGTTACTTGCTGATCCGTGGGAATATACTGGAGCTTCACTGCTGCCTTTTGAACCTTGTCTTGTATGAAGTGATATCCGATCTATATATGCTTGGACCTGTCATGAAACACTAGATTCTTAAAGAGTTTGATACAACTCTGATTATCACAGTAAATGACCGTGGGATCCAACTCTTGATCAAACAATTCTGCAAGTAAATTGTGAAGCCAGATGGCCTCACAATTAGCCGTATTGGCTGCCATGTATTCTACCTCTATTGAGCTAAGTGCCATGGAAGTCTGCTTCCTGCTAAACCAGGATATCATCATTGATCCCAAGCTAAAGCAACACCTTGAGGTGCTCTTTTTGTCTATTGCACTACCTGCCCAATCTGAGTCTGTATACCCTTGCAACTTCAATTTACCATCTCCAATATATGACCATACTCTATTGTGCCCCTCAGATACATGAGCACATGTTTTGCTTCTACCCAATGCTCCTGCCTTGGCTCCACCATGAATTGACTCAAGGTGTTCACTGTAAAACATATAAATGGCTTGGTGTTGACCAAATACATCAAAGAACCTATCATTTACCTATACAACGTGGGATCCACCAACTCTGAATTTGTAGCTGTCACCTTCTTTAGATTAGTGATCATGGGTGTGGCCATAGGTTTGTAGTTCTCCATCTGAAATCTCTTCAAGATCTGAACTGCATACTTACCCTACCCAAGGAAAATCTTCCTTGGTCTCTGCCAAACCTCCAATCCCAAGAAATAATGAATCATGTCGATGTCCTTCATCTCGAACTTAGTTCCATGTCTGCTGTGCACTCTTCACTTGTGAGAAACAAGTCATCTACATGCAACACCAAATTGAGTAGATTAGTTTGCACAAATATATTACATAAGTTAGGATCTACTTCGCTTTTGGTGAAGCTCATACTTTGCATATATCCATCAATCCTGGACTACCATGCTCTCAGTGCCTGCTTGAGTCCATACAAGGCTTTCTTATTCCTGCACACATGAGACTCCTTCCCACTTACCTCAAGGCCTCGAGGCTTCTCTATGTACACTTCTTCCTTGATGATCCCATTAAGGAAAGATGTCTTCACATCCATTTGATGTATCCTCTATCCCATAAATGAAACCAAGGACATAACTTCTCTAATGGAAGTGTACTTGGCGTTTGGAGAAAATATCTCCTCATAGTCCACTCTCTCTCTCTATGAGAAATCTCTCGCCACAAATCTTTGAACTTCTCAATGTTGCCACTGCAACATGCTTGATCTTATAGAACCACCTAGAACTCACAATTGACATCCCCTTTGGTATTTGCACTATGTCTTAAACGTCATTCTTCAACATGGAGGTGTATTCCTCCACCATGGCATCTTGCCATACCTGTTAGTCTGCTGCCTTCTGAAAAGTGGAAGGCTTAGAATCTAGAATGTTGCTCATCAGTTCCAAATAATTTGGAAAATTCTTTAGAGGTCTGTTCTCTCTGAATGTGCTCCTAGGAGTCTCAACAGGCTCCTGACATCCCTCAATGTCGAACTAAACCATTGAGGTCTCCTGACAGAAGTGGAAGGGGCTACTATCTCCCCCTATTCACCTGAAGGTTGTTGTAATGCCTTGGAAATCACTGGTGAACCTGACTCAACCTTTGAAGCTTCCTGCTCCTAATCCTATACCACTCGAGTAGGCTGATGAGACTTCCTAGATGCAAATTCTTCTTCAAAATTTACATCCATGCTTACTATTGTCTTTCTTTGCTCTGGAATGAAGACCCTGTAAGCCTTTGAAGTCTTACTGTAACACATAAACAAACCCTTCCTGCTGGATGGCTTCGTTATCGCACAATTTGTACTTTGATAGGAGAGAAGGTAAATGGAGAGCAAATTGGCGTAATGGGAAACTACCCTATCACTGTCACCTCAATAAGATGTCTCTTTCTATTTAGGGTGGTAGGACCAGGGGAGACGTCCCCGGTGACCTGGGGGTTTGAGAAGGCAAAGTCAAAGTGGCTAGGTAAAGATCTCCTCTCACAAGTCACCACCAATCAGAAAGACTGGTTTTATAACCAATGAAGAGATAATATGTCAAAGTGTACCTGCTTGGAACAAAGCAACAAGAAAACTATATGTTTTCAAGTACACTTGTTGGTTAGCACTTCATAAAACCATAGACTTTCTTGATAAAAGAAATTTGTTGAATATAATGAAGTAAACAAAAAATATATAACAACAATCTTTATAGAGCAATACTTCACATTAAATGCCTTGAAAAATATCTTCAAAATGACTAAGAATTATTAACCATTGAAATCATAACACTAGCATTTGGTAGAAGCAAATAAGACAAGGTATAAATCAGCCTTTACAATTGCTTTTATGAGCTTTTAATGCTGCATATAATGGCTGTAGCTTACTTTAATAACAACAATATTGTTAGTAGGTTAGGTTATTCTAGGGTTAGAAAGTGTTAGTAGGTTGCTCAAAGAGTAGGTTTTGAAGGTTGTGTTGATCAATTACTCAAGAGAGGACTTAGACTTGTGCTTTTTTAGGGCAAATGGAATCAATAAAGTGGAAGCAAATGTTGAAGGAAAATGATGATAATAGGAGAGCCAAAGACAAGAGAGGTTGATAGTTGAAGTGTTGGTAAGCCAAGGCTTCAACCACCAAACCCTAGGGGAAAATAACTACTAAGGTGTAGGTAACCCTAGGCCTTAGTACACTTTCCTCCCTCTTTAACTCAAAGATGAAGCAAATGACAGCTAAGATGAAGCAATAAGTGCTAGGGTGTTGCAATGGCAAGGCCCTTAGCAATAGCTTCAAGGAAATCGACTTCTTGGCAAAATCTAGTAGGTAAAAGCTCTTAAAGCTAGGACAATAACATGTGCTAGACTTCCTAGGGTTTTAAGCAAGCAATTTCATAATCTCAATGTAAATGCAAGATAAACATGACTATAACCATTCAATGAAGAAGAATTGCAGAAATTTCACTTACATTCATCAAGAATCATCAAGCATAAACCCTAGTTGAACACTTCCACCAAGAAAATTGCCAAAATAGTCCAATATTAGCCTCCTCCAACAAGTGCGCACTAAATTTCAGTCATAAAACCCTAAGTAGGGTGCAAATTTTAGACCTCACAAGTGTGAGTGAAAGATGATGAAAAATAAGAGGGATTTTCCCCCTATTTATACAATACTAATGACCAGAATTAGGTCAAAAAAGGCCGACATGGCCAATTACAAATAATATTCAGTTTTTACATTAAATGTCATAATTAAACCCTAAAACAAGCTGCTAATGTGACGTCCTGCCCTTTTAGGTTGACGTTAGGCCCTTTTTGGGCAACGTTGGCCTCCTTGGGCCTTAGGAACCTGCCACATATGCCACTTGGCACACAACTGCCTCCAAAACATCCCAAAACACTGGATGACTTCATGGGTGACCTGGGTGACATCATGGGCCTTCCAAGGCCTACATCATGGTGGAAAAGGCACAACTCCCCTGGGTCCAGGCCTGCCAGGCTGCCCTTGGTGAAACATCCTCCTCTCTCTTTGGTGCAATCCTCTAATCTCTCTCTGCCCCCTGCTGGGGTCTCAACATGCATCTGGTGAGCTTTTAGCCCCATGGAGGTCCAAACAAATCATCTCCCCATGTGTACCTGTCCATCGGGTGTGGCCCTGCAACATCAATAGATACGCCCTCCATGGGCTCATAAGTCACAGGGACTGTAGCAATGTCAATCACATCTAATCATGAAGTTATTAAACATGTGCATGAAACCTCTTTTACCTGGACAAGTGTTCAAAGACATTATGCTAATCTGCAAGCCAAGTTTGGAGGGGACGCTAGGACGTCCTATTGGGCTAATGCTCTCATTAGATGTGGGATGTTCCCGGGAGAAGTCAAATCTAGGCCATGTGAGTGGATGAGGTGGTAAGGGATGTCTGGACAAGGGGTGCAGTGATAACAGGAAAATGTATAGCTTACATGTGGGTGCCTCTGAAGAGGGTGAGATGAACCTTGTCATGGATGCAAATCTTTCCAAGCCCATTCAGGCCTTTTATCTTTTATTCTTATTGCTTTTTCTTTCAAGAGGATAGCTAGGGGACACTGCTCTGGCGTGGTGACCAATGGTGGCAATGTTACCCACAAACATTTCACAGAAATGAGAAGGTTGGCTCGTGATGAGACCCCCTTTCTCTTGGCTATGCCACCAAGAGCGACTACCTTGGCGTGGTGACCAGCTATCAGTAGTGTCATACCGCTACATGCCCATGGACCTAATAGGTTGGCTCGTGATGAGACCCCCTATCCTCTAACCAGGTCTTGATTTATTATTTATTTTTTTATGGGTCCCTCTGTTTCTTGCTGAGAAGCTTTTTATTGCTTTCTCGGGGATTCGTGGGCGAAGCATCTCAAGGTTTCATTCTTTTGGCTTTTATCTTTTGCCAACTACTTTTACCCTCTGGGCCTTTAGCTTCTTCTTCCCACAAGGTAAGGTACAACCCTTAGATATTTGGCCAACCCAATGCCCGGACCAGTGTAATGAGATGGATGAGCGGGAAAAAGATGAAAAATGGTAAGTATGGTGGGAGCGAACGATGGCCTTTCATGAATCCCCCCAGTGGCAACTCAAACCCTGTCATTCCCCCTAGGTGTGGTCAAGTGGAAAAGCATAAGGTCCAAGCACACGTTAGAAGCAAAAAGAATTAAATGCACATATTCAAAGGTTTTGAGGATCAGAGTGACACATACCATGATACTTGGACTCATTACCTCATGGAGCAAGATCCATTTCTAGTGCAGGACCAGGCCGATGTGATGGATGTTGCTGCTGCTGACAAATTGGAGGTGCTAAAGAATGAAAGGATGGGCCCTCCAAGGCCATGCTCAAGTCGATTTGGCTCTCGCTATTCCATGTCTAGGACCCGTGGGCCTCGAGACATAATCTCCTTAGTTATCCCTAGGCTAGGGGATAACAGGCTCCAACTTGGTCCTCTTTTCTATCGATCGATACATGGATATAAAAACCAAAGATGCGAAACTGACTCACCTCTGGCTTCACAGTAGTGAATGCCTCCTCTGGTGTCTTGTCCTCCAAGATCTTATGAGGACATCGGTTTTGGATGTTTACTATTGTGTTACATGCCTCTACCCAAAGAAACATGGGCAAATCCTGGTCATGTATCATGGCTTTAGCAACCCCTATGATGGATCAATTATTCCTCTCTACAACCCTATTCTGCTGTGGTTTGTACGAAACCATCAACTCGCTCTTGATTCCTGCCTTCGTGTCAAAACCCTCAAACTCCTTGGAGGTATGATCTCCCCCATTTTCTGATCTCAAGATTTTGATATTTTTCCCTGTTTGGTTTTCAACTAGAGATTTGAACTTCTGAAACTTGCTAAAGACCTTGTTGCCGTCCTAATACACACTTGCAAACGTGAGCAAAGTCCAACTCACTTAGTGTGTCCTTGGAGGCACAATGCCTAGGTTCACAGTCCACACTGTCACCTTGACTGGAACCTCTTCCTTCTAGGCTTACTCCTAGGGAAGCCAAGGGGGGTAGACCCTAGTTACTAGATTTGATTTAACTTTAAAATTCTAGGAGTTGGTTTTAATTTGTTAGAAGGCTTGGGGGAATACTAACCTAAGATGCTAAAGCAGCAAATGCAAAGTGCAAGATTAAATGACAAGCAACCCTTTCCCTAAGTCAACTAAGACTAGTGCCTAAGGTTGGGCAAGGGGTCAACTAAGTTTGAGGGTGGTTCAATTACAAGAATATTACAAGTAAAAAGATTAGAACTATCCCACAAACTTAAGATTTGAAACTACTTACACAATGAAAGATAAATGTGACAAAGATACAAAGTGATACACAAGATACAAATTAACAAGATATACAATGATGCCAAAAGGTGAGAGTTTAGGAAATATTCAACTCAAGATCAATCACATAAGCCAAGCATGCCCCAATAACACTTACTCTATTGGACTACTTTTCAATGACAACCACTAAAGCACTCAAGATCCAAGAAGATGATGCCTCCCCAAATGGGATACTCAACTTCTTCTTGAATCACACCATAAAGCATAAAAAAGATGTGTAAGTTTGTAAACTCAAATGCTCATAAAGACTTAAAACATTTAGAAAGACAAACCATAAGATTGCAATTAAGATTTGTAAACATGAAAGTGTTTGCAATGTGTGTTCCCAAACATTCATCTAAGATCCCCCAACACACATGGATT
Organism: Picea engelmannii; assembly: GCA_009831015.1. NCBI lineage: Eukaryota > Viridiplantae > Streptophyta > Pinopsida > Pinales > Pinaceae > Picea > Picea engelmannii. The sequence continues at coordinate 617,865 of ML781562.1, forward strand.
GTCTATGCAACTAAGTGGTTAGGAGTTTCTTAAAAGTTAAGTAAATTTTATTATTCCCTCCTCCTAACTATGTGTGGAGCCTTAAACCTCCTCCTCCTATAGCCAAATAACTGCCGGGTGCTCAAGATAGTAAGGCAACGAGGCCCACCCTAGCTTCCACGGTCAACCCTGACAGTAAGAGTACTTCCCGGAAAGGACACCCACTTGGAGCGTCACGGGACGGTCTCCCGCCACTTCCTTCCGTTGTTTTCCTCAAACCCGTTTTAGATGGTGGAGATGGCTGAATTAGGCTATCCTAAGTTGTCTAAAAGATTATTATGACTTGCGGGTGAGTCTTTAGGTGTGTTTGAAGTGTTTTAGAAGTATTTTAAGTGTCCGAAAAGTGTGATTTAGGCCCAAAACCGAAACTGCAAAGTGCTTGAAATAATGTGTTGTGAAAGTAAAGATTTAAACCATAAACACATGAACATGTATGTAAAATCTCATAAGATAAACATGATTAACATACCCGTATCATTCATCATCCATAACATGTAACTTTGCAAGGAAATAAAGCAAGGGCAAGAACAATTTGCCAACAATTATAGGAAATGAAGAAATTTAAAACCACTTAACCATGTATGTTATTGCATATATGAAATGTGTTAAGTGAAATAGAGACTTGCTGAAATAAAGATCTAGGTCCTACACCATTCACATATCCATGAACAAGAATGAAAGTATGAGAGTTATAAATGCCCAAGAAATAAGATTGCTTTAAGATATAAATTTAACCATGTAATCTATCTCATCTAAGGCATCATGCTTAAAGTGTAAAATATTTGCAAGAAGAAAACTCAAAGCATGTAAATATAAATATGCCTTAAGGGCTTAAACTAAGATGATATGATAAAGATGATTATCTAGAGCACACTAATCCATTTGAAACATATAAACCATTACATATCTATAGCATCCTAGCCATACGATTTTGGGGGTAACTCTCCCAAGGTGTAGGCAATTACTTATTAAGCAAACTTTAAAAAAGGAACAAACCACTCACAATGGCACAAGGTGGAGGCAAGCCTACCAATTTTGTGCCAAAGAGGGTTGGAAAATGAAAGACTTAGAGGATTATTATACTAGCCACACAACCTTGTCTTGTAGACAAGTGGGGCAAGAAATAAAAAATTGCTTTAAAGGAAAATTAAGAACTAGCTCAACGATTTTGGGGGTTTGTCTTGGTCAATCACTCACCCAAGGTGTAGGCAACTAAAACTTGTTGAAATGAAATAAAAGAAAGCAAAAAAGGATACAAGAGAATGCAAGCCTCAAGGGAACTTCCCGGGGGCTTGCTACAATGCTAGATTAAGAAGAGAAAAGAAAGAGATTCTTTACCAACTTGATGAAGCCTTTTGGGGGTGTTCTGAAAGTGGATTTCAGCAGCATTTCCCCTTGTCCCTGGTAAGAATCTGCAAAAACCAGCAAACAAATGCTTGCTGGAAATGCTGTACAACACAAAAAAACGTTAAAAAATTTCTGTTTTTACACAGAACTTTTTTACATAAAATCTCCAAGTTAAAATGAAAATATTTTGACCTATCTAAGAGAGTTAACTCCAGCAATCTATGGTGAAATGAAACAGAAATAAATCAGATCCAAAATGGAAGTAAGGAGTGCAAGAAGATGTTGGTTGAAAACCCCCTTGTTGAGGCTCTTCCAACCACTATCTTAGAGGCAAAATCTGCAAAACTTAAGCACCGTGTGAGATATGGCAATAGAATAATATGCAAGATAAATGAATACTATGAACTACTTCATAATACCAACTATCCTACATATATAGATCAACAAACAATACTATCTATTGATCTATTCAAACAAAATACTTTGTTCAAGAAAACTACACCATAAAACCAATGCATAAACTCACACAATATCACCTCAATAGATAGAGCACATCAGAATATTCATGAATGATCCAAAACCTCCAAAGCTTCTTATTATTAGATCCAACCAAATGAGAGAACCTTGCAGCAAATACTTGCTCCAATGCTTTCAAGAGAAAAATGAGCTTGAATGAAGATGGCAAGAGCAAGAATGGGTGGGGCGAAAATCCTGTAGCATAACTTTAGCTCAAAGAATGGTTAAGAAAATGAGTGAGGAGGGGTTTCTTTTATACCTCAAGAGGCAAGGTGAAGGCACTTTGATGAGTGCCAAGTGTCAAATCCCAAGCAAGTGAGTCAATCTCAAGGAGGGGGTGCGCACTAGCTTAGGGTTTTGGTGTGGATCCATCGCATGGATGGGTGAGATGGCAAGTGGGGCCATGGAATGGTGATGTGGGAGGCTAGGAAGGGTGCACCTCATGAGGGAGGGGCCCACACAACATATCAAAGCAAGAAACAAAGGTTTGGGTGTGAGGGGGGTGCAAATCCCCCTAGGGCGTGAGGTAAAGTGAGAGGGGGAGTGAGTTAGGGGGTGTGTTAAGTGGGTAAGGTGGGTTGGGTAGGTTAGGAGGGTTCATTCTTGCTCTATTCCACTTTCATACTAACCCATTAACTCATTTTACCAAAATTACAAAAATTGACTTAGTAATTAAAATCGCTATTTTGACTGACTTTGACTCCGGGTGGACAAAAGCATAGCAAACTTTGTCCGATTGAGCTGAAACTTGGTCCATGGGTGTAGGGGGTGCCATTCCATTTCTTTTGAGCACAAATACCCCTATCAAAAATTCAAAGACCCAATTTTTACAGTAATTGCTCAAAAACATTTAATTAATTAAATAATTAAAATCCCAACCTTAGAAAAATTAATTAAATTTAATTAATTAAAAAAAATCTATCTAGACTCGACGAAATTCCGCGAAACTTTCTACAATGTATAACATGGTCATTTACATCATTCCTAAACAAAAGCTACCAAAGGATGAGACCATTAGAATGCCGTTCACCACTTTGGAGGAATTATTGCAAGTGTGAGGGAAAAACTCATGGGAAATCAACCAGGGTAAAAAGCCCAGTTGACAACCTGAGGATAAAAAACCCTCGGTGAAAAGAACTCTCCCAATGAAAACATCCCAAGGTACCTGACCTAACTATGATCCATGCAGACTTATTACATTATTAACCCACGCAGGGGTGCGGAAATTTCGTTTACAAAACTTTGTGCTGGAGGCATAAAATGCCCAAGTAGAACCAAAATGTCTTCAGCATACTTGCATCTGATGATGCATACTTCATGGCACATGGAGTTGACCCCCTTGTTGAATAGGCGGTCAACAGACCTCATCCTTGGTCTTTAAGAAGTGTATCCAAGTATTGCAAGAGAAATCATCAATAAAGGAAACATAATACATGCTTCCTGTTATTGACACTATTGACATCGGTCCACAAACATCCGAATGTAATAGGTCTAGAATCCTCTTAGACTTATGATCGCTGCTTGGAAAAGTAGCCTTGGCATGCTTGCCAAGTGTGCACCCTTTGCATACACCATGGTGCTCAATACTGAACTCTAGCAGGCCTCTGACTATCTCCCTCAAAATAGGAAATTCCCTGTGATGCAGGTGCCCCATCCTCTTGTGCCACAACTCACACAAGTTGTCAATGTTATGCACCAGGGCTCGAATAGGTTTACCTTGCAACCTATACAAATTATTTTCTCTAACCCCTATTAATTGAGCTAGATTAGGGTTAGAATCCTTTGGCTTGATGAGGATTAGCTGCTTCTTGAACTCAACTGCAAATCTCTTATCCTCCATGACCGAAACTGAAAGCAAATTCTTCCTAAGACCTGGAACAAACAAGACATCGTCAAAATCTAAAGAATTACCAGACTCGAGTTGGAAGGGAATAGTACCAACTCCTTCTACTGGATACTTGGCATCATCCCCAAGCTCAACTTGTACTCTCGAGTCCTTCTTCTTAAGACTAGAAAACAACTGCTATGTTGATGTCATATGTCAAGATGCCCCACTCTCTACATACCATGCATTCCTCAAAATTTTGTTGGTAGAAAAGCAAGATACCAATGAGAAATCCTTCTTGAACTTGGCAACAAACTTTGTCATCTGAGTTTCTGCGAAGGCTACTACCTACTTCTACTGCTACTTCCCTTTAACCTTCTTATCTGGACATTTTGATGCATAATGATCGTACTTATGACAACTAAATCACTTGATTTTACTCAAGTCCTTTCTTAGCTGTGAGGTTGACTCCTCACTCTTTCCCTTACATTTGTTGGGTCCTTTACCTTTGCCCTTATTTGACTGACCAAATAGAGCTAGGTTCTTTTCACCATCATTCTTTTCGACCTTTGACTCCATTCAAGTCTCCTCTTGGATACAGTCATGCCTCTCAAAGTTAGGAAGGTTTTCTTGAGTGAAAATACCTTTGACAAATGGTTCCCATGAAGTTGAGAATCCATTCAGTGCCACGTTCACTAACTTTGCATCTTCAAACTCTCCCCAACTGCTGCAAGTTGAACACGAATTTGTGTGATCTTCATAAGATAACTCGTGACTGTGTCTGATCTGGTCAATTTTATGGATCTGAGTTTGTTTCGCAATACCATCTTCCTATTTATGCTTTGACTCTGGTAGAGACTAACCAATGCATCAAACATCAGATGATCCTTTATGACATCCAAGATTATTTTCTTGGCCTTAACAAGGCTCTTGTTGTGAGCTACTAACTCCTTTGGATCTATAGGTGTTGAAATAATGTAACTGCAAAGAGTATTCTTATTATTACTGATATATTATATATAGGATTAATCCCCATTGTGGATTAATCATGTCGATAATTGTATTAGGACCAAATCCCCTTTTGCGGATTGGTCAAGAGAGAATTGTAATAGGCAGAATAAGAAGTCGGCCCCAACAGTTATTATTGAGACCCAGAAATATAATAAAGGTGGGTTTACCCACCCAGAGTGAGAGGTCGGCCCTGCCAGTGAAGACCCTTCACACGTGCCAGTCTTGTATA
>ML781562.1:634989-653033 GCA_009831015.1 Picea engelmannii
TCCCTGGTTTCTCTAGCACCAACTAGAAGGAAGCACCAACTCCTTGAGTGTTTCCAGCACCAACTGGATGGAAGCACCAACTTCCAATCATACAGGCACCAACCTGTATAACAGAGAACAAGAGTTCTCCCTTGCACCACCCTTCCACCTTGGTTTCTCTGGCTGCAACCAGATGGAAGCTACAACTCCCTGTGTTCAAGCACCCTCTTGAAGTTATGAGGACAACAGTCCTCCCGAGCACCTCCCAACCACCCTTAATATAAATTTTTGCTACTGAAACTTATTACAGTGATATAATGTTCAACAATGGCTTACCAGACTCATCACTGTTCTGCTGCATTTTGTTGCTCTGTCTGCCTCATTGCCTTCCTGCACACATGACTTACGCTGTCTGTTCTTCTGCCTTTTATACTCTTTGCACCATGTCCCTTCAATGCAACCTTCCTCTACTGTGTATTTCTACTCCTGCGCTCTGCGTCCTTGCTCACACTTCAATCCTTCTACACAGCGACCACAACAACTCCATCAGCAACAACAACTGCTTCTCTTCTTTGTACCGTGTATATATAGCTTCTGTGCATCTTGTGCATGCAATATTCGCCATTCCTCTGCATGATCATACCGCGCCAATCTCCTCCACCTCTTGAGGGCTCTGTCTGATCATCATCGTGACTCTTCAGCTTTTCTGGTGGTTCCCACCATGCGTCCAACATCACTGGGTGTTCTCCTGAGATTCCTCAACCTCTTTGGCAGTTGAGACTCCTTGTCTTCTTTGGCATAGTCGAGTTCACCCTCTCTGTTTCAGCTACAGGCTTGAATGCTCATCCATCTGTCAATCCCTTCTAAGAATAGTCTTCCTTCACTGGATGAAACTTGGAGACTCTTCATCTCCTCTGGCGATCACACAAAGGTCTCTTCGAATTCTCTGGCAGACGCCATCAATGGTTTCTGGCAGTTTCACTGTGTCGTGCATCAGTAGCCCTCAGATCTCCTTCAGGTTTAGGGTTAGCCTCGTTGCTATACTATCTTGAGCATCTAGCAGTTATTTGGCAATAGGGGGAGGAGGCTTTGGTGAAAGCTTAATAAAACTTAACAATCTTAAGAAAGCTTAACAACTCAACCTTGGGCTTAATCTAATAAATACCTTGAAGGTTTAATAATTAAGAGTGAGTCATCTTCATAACATTTGTGCTTAAATCTTTAAATCTTCTTTGTTGATGAGGTGATATGTTGATGATAATCTTGTAAATGTGATGTGATGTTTTAATCTCTTGATATCCTGTACAAACACAAATAAATAAGTGGTTAGCTTGTTGTATTTTAGCATTCTTTGAATTGTAAATCTTGTGTCTAATATTTATTTGATCAAGTTATTCTTTTGTAAGTAATATTGTAATCTATTTGTAACGAAAAACCCCTTAACTTAGTTGTCCCCAAGCCCAATCTTTAGGCACTATTCTTAGTTGCCCTAGGAAAAGGTTTTTTTTACATGCTAACCCTTGCACCTTGCATTGCTGCCTTAGCATCGTAGATTAAATCCCCTCTAACCTTAAGAAATTAAATCAACTCCTAGAACCTAACTCTAAAACTTATCTAGTAACTAGGGACAACCCCCCTTGGCTTCCCTAGGAGTGAGCCTAGACGGAAGAGGTTCAAGTCAAAGTAACAGCGTGGGCTTTGAACCTAGGCATTGTGCCTCCAAGGAAACACTAAGTGAGTCGGACTTAGCTCACGTTTGCAAGTGTGTATTAGGATGACAACAAGGCCCAGAGGGGAAAGTAGATGGCAAAAGATAAAATCCAATCATAAACCTTCCAGATGTTCGCCCAAGAGGTCTTGAGAAACAATGAACCGTTATCTCTCAAAAGAATAAGACCTACAAAAGCAAAATTCACATTATATAGATGTCCTGCTTGTTGAGGTGTGTACACTTATGCAGTGTCCCTTTCTTTCTATGCATATGGCACTCTGTGTACCTCTAGCTTCAAGTGACGTTGCAATACTCTTTCTTTCCATGTCTTATAGTACCCAATTATTTTGGACTTTAATAAATTAATGGCAATAAATGGGCTTGGAAGAATGTTGCATCACAGACAAAGGGAAACTCACCCTCTACAAAGGCAACCATAAATGAGACAATGCAAATCCTTGTATGTTATGAACCCCATGCCCAGAAGTTTACCCCACTCCACTTCACATGCACACATGGCTTAGATGGGTTTCTCTCTCGAGAAACACCTTGGACCCGAGGAATGATTGACCCAATAGGATGCCTTGACACCCCTCCCACACCTAAATTTGAGAAGTTGTATAACGTCTTTGAGCATTTATTTAGTTTGAAAAGTGGGTTTTGATGCACATGTTCGGGTGGTTTGATTATTAGATGCGGCTTACTTGTCATGATACTTGTGACTCATGGACTGTAATGTTCCCAAGCCAAAGTTTTTGCTTGGAACACTAATTGCTCACTGTTTGTTATGTTTGCTTATGTGTTTGCAGGTTTACTCATGGAGTTGCGCATTAGGGTTTATTTGATGTTGATTAAGCAATGGAACAATAGATCTGAAGAATATAACATGAACAAGACAAGATACAATAAAGAACACTAGTATAGGACCAATAATGTCAGTTCTGACCTTTATTTAGATAATAGATAGATCCTTGAACAAGAGATCTGCAGATCTGGAAGAAAACCCCAATAATTTCAAAGATGGGTTGCCAGTTGATACAATAATGAGCAATACAATGATAATAGCCTCCCAAGGCTTCCTGAAGAGAAGATCCAAGCCTCCAAAGGCCAACAACTGCAAGAGAAGACTGAAGAGATGAGATCCTGGTCCAATATGCTGCAAAACCCTTCCAATGCGCACTGCCCTCGCTGCTGATGGACCCCTAAGTTTCAACCCTCCTCTTCCTATGCACCAAATGCCTCCAAACTTTTTCGAAATGTAGATCGGGCTAGTAGAATCCCCTTGACCAAGTTTCAAGCTAAAAGGTGGAGTTCTGCCCCTCCAACTGAGCAACCCTCAACTGGTTTGTGCCCCCCAGGTTGACTTAATCATCTAGATTTCGTTCTCACCTCTAGGAGCCTCCAACCGCCGCGAAAATCTCCAGAATGATAGATCGAGCCAATACAAACAAGATGGTGAAATCTCAAGATTATCTATGAAGATCCGGGTCACCAAATAAAGGAAACCTTTTCTTGCAGTGTGCCCCTCTCTCCTCCAAATCGTGCCAAGCTCCAGGAAATAAACTGCTGGGATAACCTCCTCCGGAAGAGACTAGAAATGATGCCAGGGACCATACGAAGAAAACCCAGATGCTCCTTTGCCAAGAAGCTCCTTCCTTCCCTCAGATCTAGATAAACTCCTAAATGTGGTGCGCCCTCCTTGCTAGAAACCCCCTAGGCTGCTCACTAGCTTGCCTTTGCCACTAGATCAGACCCCTGCAACACTGTAGAATGGTGCGGGAGGATTATTTCACCTCCGGGACCAAGCTTGGATCAAGGAAGGTGGAATCTTTCACCACCGAGTTGATCTCTAGGGTTTTAGACTCAAAACCCTAAAAACTGCTTGTGCTCAAGAGCTCCAATGCAAAATATGATAATAATCCAGAACGCCTTAGAAGTGCGGCCTGCCCTTTCTTTTATAGCTCTCGTCTATTCATTTGTGGAGTTAATTAACCCCTAGACTTAGCTCTTTAACTTAACTCACCTTTTCTTTTCTTTCATTGAGTTACCCTTTTTCACACAAAGTCAACTTAGTAATGTAATGTTGTGTTTAGGAAGTGTCTTCTGGGTGACTTTGCCCCCATGATGCATGAGACTATAGTCTAGTGGGGATGGCTAGACTATTGAGTCTCTTCGGACCTGTTCATCAAGAGGTGAGGGACATTACATGGACCCATGGAGGGCGTACCTATTTGTCTTTATAAGACCTTGCTTGGTGGACATGTATTCATGAGGAGATGATTAGTTCAGACCTTCATGAGGGCTTGAAGTCGAAGGATGGATGCAGAGACCCCATGCCTGGGGGAAGATTGTGATGACCAGTTGCACAATGAAGGAAGAGGACGTTACATTTGTAGGCACTCTGACATGAACCTAGGATGAATTTCCACCTTTTCCCACTTGGACGTTGGCCTTTGGAGGCCCAGAGGATACCTTCCTAGCCCATGATGTCACCTAGGGCTAGGGTTTGATGGTTTGTGATGTAGGAGGTCCTTGACGATGATGTTGGCACATGTGGACAAGGATCAAGGCCTTTGGAGACCTAGCACAATGCTTCTCCAGCCTAACGTCACCTTTATGGAGGATAATGTCACCCTTGTTAGGGTTATTTTGTAAGGAATTGATTTTATTTTTAATTTTGATGAGCAAATTGACATGCAGGCTCAATTTTGTGAAAAGACACAACTGTTGGGTAAAATAAGCCAGGATTTTCCATATAAATATGGCTGGGATTTTCATTTTATCGGAGAACTCTCCCATTGAAGAGAGAGAACTGAAATTTGCGCCCTTGAAGGGTTGTTGGTTGAAATTACTAAGGCACACTTTCTTGGAGACTAGTTTGGATGCATCTTGGATCATTTTTGGTGAAGTCTTTGGCAAATATAGGGTTTTTGTGCTTCATTATTCTTGGTGAAGTAAGTAAATCTGCAATTTTCATTTCATGTTAAATGTTTATGGTATGTTTACTTATTCATATTGAAGATTATGAAATTGCTTGCTTGAAACCCTAGGAGTAAGAAACATAAGTTACTTCTTTCTTGCTCTTTGTTTTGCTAAATTTTACCTAAGAGGATCTTGTCTAAACAAACTTCTAGAGCCCTAAAGTGCTAGCACTTTAGAATCTTTGTCTAGTTCTTGTTGCATGAAATATATTTTAAGAGTCTAAGAATAGGAGAAATCTCTAGGGCCTAGAAGTGCCTACACCCTAGTTGAATCTTCTCTTTAAGCTTGGTACTTGAGGACTTAAGGTGCTACTCCTCAAGCTTCCACCTTGTTATCTCTTAGACAAGTATAATCATTGTTATTTCTCCAAGTTATTGTGCTGATATAATTGACTCCATAAGCCCTAAAAGGCACTAGTTCTTGTTTCTCTCTTGTTGGAAGGTTGATCAAACACTTAAACTCTATTCTCTTAAGCTTATACTAAGTAACTCTAACACTAACGTAGCCTAGATCTCTAACTTTCTTGCTTCTGCTATAAATGTTTTTTACAACCATCTAAGTGCAACAAATTTTCTGCATAATTGACTTTGAATGCTAGCTAAACACTTCAGAGATTGTTTGTGACAATTGGTTATCATTCTACACAGTAAATGCTATCTTTTCATTGTCTTTTCAAGCATTTCTGAAGAGTATTTTTTGCAGCTGTTACAATTTATTAATCGCTGCTGCAATTTATTATCAGCTAGCACATTTTCACTTGGTTTACTGTCTCCTGAGGATTTACTATCATATTTGTACTTGAAACTACTATATATATGCTCCGTTGTCTTGTTCTAGGTAGGTACACTTCATCACTTTCATTTGCCTCATCTTTCTTGGACACAAACCTTGTGACATCTTTGATTTGAGTGACCAGTGAGAGGGGGGTACTTTTTATCCTTGTCCTTAGCTTACCCAGCCCTTTAGGTCACTAGAGACGCTCCCTTGGGTTGGATTTCCATCCATCCCTAAAAGTGGGGATTTCTTATTGATGTGACAGTGATAGGATATCCTGTTTGTTACGCGAATCTCCTTTAGTTGTCTCGGGCTTTGGACAAGTACAGATTGCACGATAACAGTTATAATAGCCTTTTCAGTGTGTGGCCACCACAAATTATGTGCATTTGACACCTCTCTGGACTGAACGCTGCCCCCCTTGGACTAGGTCTCCTTTGTTATGTGCCATTTCTTTAATTAGGCTGCTCCTCAAAACCTGCTGTGGATGACTTGTGTTGGATCTTTCTTATAATAAGCGTTCTCCAGGGTTGAAAAGTTGCATAAATTATGAATAAAACCTTCCACAAGGGGCGGACCTGCAAAACTGGCTTCAACAGTCTTCATTAACATGCTCTGGCAGCCCACAGGTCCTCTGTTTAAGGAGTATGTCATCGCAAAAGGCTTGATCATTCCTCTTAATCCAACAGGAAACCCCAAGAAGTATGTACAATTGCATCATTAAAGTGAGCACTGACCTTGAGCAAAGGTATAACCAGCCCAATTTAAATCTGAATGCAATAAAAGACTTGGAAAGCATGCAAATCATTCTCCAGGCCATGGAATTGATCCTTTATAGGTTGAAAGCGGTCATCAGGTACCTCCTTCGGCTACATTTATTTCAAGGAGGCATAATTTCACATAACCAATTGGAAACCACCACTCTGCTCGGTTCACACCCAAATCCGAAAATGCTGATGAATGAATGAAGGTGCTGGTATGAAATTGCATAGCTCAGAAGTCGATCATACACACCTCTACTGAAAAGTTGTTACCGCCCTGGTTCAGAAATTAAAAAAACTCTCCAATAACCCTTGGGGTAAGACTTGGATTTCTATCTGAACCATATATAGTGAATGTTTTGCCTAAGCTAGTTCATCCAAATGCAAATGTACAACATTCTATCCGTCAACTGTTGACTGTACCCTATAACTTGTATCCTTTTTTAATATCAAGTGTCAATCACTTTCCTTTCTTTGGCAAAAGCAAATCTACAAGTGAGTCTTGGTACAAATCTGCAGAAGCCAGTGACAATTTGCTAGGGACCTGGAACAGGTCATTTAAGGCAACAACAGGTGATAAGATGAGTCAACACCACTCATTTGACTGCTACAAATTTTGATATAGCATAGCCCAAGGAGTAGTGAAGGACTTTTCAAACTGATTTTCTGAGTTAATATGAGAGCTGTTACTCCATGATTCACCTCAGACCATTGGCAAAAATTGTAACACGAGTATTTTGCCTGTCATGTGAAAGCAAGTCCGTACCCCCACTGTCCAAAGTTCAACACAATACCAAGGGATAGTGAAAATTTTCACCAGGAGTGCTCCTATGCCAAAATAAAGGGTAACAGTGATCAGGTTCAGTTGCAGTTGGTAAGCATTTTTCAGTTGCATGTGCATTGGAGGGCAGTGTTGTTGGTGGTTTTTAGATCTGTGATTTGGGATTCTCTGGTTGGTATTTGACATTGTTTGGGAGTTTCAGCATTAATTGTCCTTTCAAAACTTTGCTGCAAATATTTGTTTGAAAATGAGGTCAGTTTTTTGGTTGCTTTTTGTCAGTTATGGAGAGAGGAGGTATGTATGCAGCTGCTGGCAAAAGGGACATTATTGATTAAGGATGCCAAACTGTTAGATTCTGTCGCTTATTCTGACTTCATAGCTGTATTAGTTGCATTAAGGAAGAGGATGTAAATTCCATAGTATATACCCTTCCCTTTTATTTTCTTGTTGCTGATGTAAATATTTTCTCTCTATATATGAAGTTTCTTTTACGAAAAAAAGGCTATTGTAGAATGTGACTGGATGGTCACAAGGGAAATTATTGTAGAATGTGACTGGATGGTCACAAGGGAAAATTATAGTAACTGAATTTCTTGGCAGTAACTGATTGAAATATTTAACACGTTTAGACTTTTTTTGTTTTTCACCAATTCCATATTTTTCTGATCAATGTTTCTTTCCTCATGCACATATGCAGCAAGCAACATTGGCTCTGAATGCATCTCGCCGGTTCAGGTATACTTTAGATCTGAAAAGGACAGATGAGAGAAAACATATTATCGGAAAGCTTAGAGCCAGTGCTCAGGCTGTAAGGGTAAGTGATCTGTAGTTGTGGCTTTTGTCGTTCATTTCTATAAGAGACAAATGCCATTTTAAGCATATAACATTCCTAAAATTTTGCATACAACATTCCTAAATCCTTTATTTTCATTCTTTCAGGCAGTTTATCTCTTCAAGAAAGGTGTTCTAAAGCTAAAGATAGAGGAGGGTATGAAAATTTTTCTTGTTTTGGTTTTAAAGCAGTTTAATTCTTCATCTGCAGGCCTTGACTAAAGTCCAGAACTTTACATGCTAAACAGATGAGATTGGTGATCAATTGTTGAAGAATCCAAATAATTATAGACTATAGTCTTTCTGGCCAAAATGACTGATATGTCTTCATGTGTCCATGCATGGTTTTGGCGGAATGCCCTGAATTTGTTAATAGAACATGGTTATAAATCCATATATCCCACCTGTATTAAGTGTTTTTCAATAGACTAAAATGGACAAGACTTGTGTTGTCAAAAGAAGAAATTGCAACCCACTTTTCAGCTTGCATGTAGCATTTAAATGATGTCATGATGGATTAATATTTTTCGTTTTACCCTGAAATAGAACTTCAGGGAATTTACTAGACACCCTTGACACTTATGAAATATAATGTAGGTTTTCCATGCAATATTTTTTTTCTTTATTGTCAGGGGTTCTGGGGTCTTAGTTCTAGATTACTGACATGCATGGTTTGTATTTTTCAGTTATGCCTGAATAAATACAGTAGATAGTTTTCTATATGCTTTTGCCGTGATCATAACACACTTTATGACTTCAGGACACATTTAGAATGAAGAATAATTACATTTAAATTTTAAAGATCCTGTGTCTAGACTTAGTCTTATGTTTGATGCCATTCACCCAGATTTTTTCCTGTCACGATATCAACATATTTTGTGCTTTGTCTCTAATTTTCTAATTGCCGTACAAATTGCTCTATAGAAGAAAATATCGCCATCTGTTTTTATGATCTCTTAATTAAATGTGCATAGTAAATGTTCTTGAATGTCTTTCCAGTTTGTGATTAAATCACTTTGACTAATTATTTGAAACTCGTGAAATATTGCCATTATTAGAAGATCCCCCAGAAGGATTTGGAATTGGATCAGTAACGCTTGCAAACTTGGTTAGAAAACATGAAATTGATGCTCTAAAGAAGAAGGGAGGAGTAAGTCGAGAAAGACGAGATTTTGATTTTGTTTGCACATCTCGGTTATGATGTTTTAACTTTTATGCTTTAAGTTCCTGCTGAGGTAGTTAATGCAGTGAGAACCTGAAAGTCTAACAGGTAAATCGAATAGCCAATCTATTACATACTGATCTTGAGAAGGGTATTAAGGAAGATCCAGAAGAAATTCAACATCGAAGGAGTGCATATGGAGAGAACTCATATCCACGCAAGGCTGCAAAGATTTTTTTTGTAATGTTTCCTTTTGCATTCTTCAATAGATAAAGTATGTATTTGCTATTCACAAGTATTTATGATCCTGTCTGAATTTGGCATTGTAGTTATTTATATATCTGAACTTCTATTTTTTTTTAGGATTTTGTGTGGGAAGCGTGCCAGGACACGACACTCATCATTTTGATGATTTGTGCAGCCTTGTCACTTGCTATGGGCATAAAAACTCAAGTAAGTTATACCCTCATATTACCAGCTATGCCAGTATTAGATTAAGTCTTGTATAGTTTGGCAAATATTTGACTAAAATGGCCATTGAAATGGTGCCCCCTTTACTCCTGATTGCACTTTGTTACTTCTGTGGCTTGAATTCTGCAATCTAACACATGATACATCAAATTATAAACTTTATACCACTTTGATTTTTTAAGAATCTTTGAGGAATGATTTGTCTTCTCTATGTTGATGTAAGGTTTTAAATTTTGTGATTGTATTTCAATTTTCATCCTTCAGTCCCATTGACATATTCTTTTTGTCATTTGCTGGACATTGATATATTTATCTTATCCGTGTTAAATGTCGTGTATCTAACCTCAACATCCATCTTAGGTATTAGGCTTATGTGCATGAGCCATTTTGCTTATAAGCTCATTTTGCTTAGAAGTCTTCCTCCATTACCCGGATTTGCAAGTGCAATCCACCCATGGGTATGCAGGTCCCCCCTTTTTTTCTTGCGTATTTACTGTTATTATTGTTCATGTTCCATTTATGTGCAGTAATGGCTGCATTTGGTCATGGGGCCGCTACAAGTTTGTGTCAGAACTCAATCACTTTTCTCTCTTGTGTTTTCATTCTCAGTTTTAAAAATAGAAAAAAGGAAAAAATGTTGAGGACTAGATCCCAAGCTTATATGACTAAGGACAAGCTGGATGATGCTTTCATGAAGTTCATAGATGAAATGAAGTAGTTTTTATAGGGAAAAGGAGTCACAAAACTTGAACACTCATACCGCAACCCAATCTTTGAAGAAGAAGAGGAGCTAAACCCTTGGGGAATGAAGGTAATATCCCTCTTGGGTCTTCGTCACCATAACCACCATGAAACTCTCAGAGACTGTAATGTCCCTTTCCAAATAGGAGCTCCAGAGAAGAGGCTTAATGGTCTAAACCATCCCGTTAGACTATAACCAGGGCCAAAGAGGGGTAAACAGGGTTAGTAGAGGTCACTCCAGTCACAGGTGTTAAATTCGGAAAGTGACATTGAGCTAAAAAGGGTTAAAAGCACTTTTAAGTCATTATGAGCTAAAAATAGAAGTAAACAGTGAATTAGGGTTTCAACAGTGATTTAGGGTTTTGGAAGTCAACAGTGAAATAGGGTTTTGGAAAGCTATAAAGAAAGGGTCAGCGACCTAATTCATTATTATGCAGATTATGACTTGTCATTGAGAAGAGGTGCATCTCAGGAGAGATAGTTCAGTGGATTCTAGGAGGAAGACACCAGTTGGCTGATTTCGGTGTTGAGAGACACCCCCTAGTCACCGGGAAGATCATTCAGGTCTTCCATCATTTTTCAGCAGCAGTTACACAGTGTTCAACAGCAAGGGTGCATTCATCCAGAGTGAGGGCGCAGCTTCTGAGAGGGTTTTTAGTCGACTCATCCCATCCAGGGAGAATTCCGAGATTTCCCTTTGACCCATTTAAGAGGAGGGAAAGGCGCATCTTTTGTTTGGTTCCTCATCAGATTCCGATGGAGGAATCAACTGGGACGCATTTTCCAGATTTGGACGTGCGACACTTTTGGCGGGCACATTTGGGGTTCCAGAGCGAGCATCATACCAGATTCAGGGAAACCCTTCCGACCCATTTCCCAGTAGACCAAGGCGGTCGTTTTGAGACATATCTCGTTCGATTTCGACGGTGGAATCACTAGGACGCATTTTGCCAGAAGAAGAAGGGCGCATTCCCCCAGGGGTATCCATCCGGGGTCCAGATTCATCAACAGAGGGGTCCGATAGATACCAGTACTGAGGACTAGAGCAGGGCACATCATTTGGGACAGTTTCCAGGCCATTCCAAGAAGTATAGCTCCCAGGGCGAACTTTCCAGACTTCCAGCAGTTACTGTCAGAGCTGCCATAATCCGAGCGCATCCATTGATTCCACAGTGCTCCCATATTCCGGGTATTATCTTTTAGTTGCTTATTTGTATTTCGACTAAGATCCTTTGTTTGTTGATCTAGTCGAGTATTGTCAGTTTATTCAGCCGCATTCGGCCATTTTGTAATCCACAGAGATATCATAATACAAACTTTGCAGTCCTTTGTCGTGTTTATTATTTGTATGATCACTTATATGCTGTAAACCTTTTATCCTACACACACATTAGTAGCGTTTCCTAGACTAGCCAAGTCAGGAACATTACAGTGGTATCAGAGCTTTAGTCCTGCCAGCTTGTGACTAAAGACAATGAGTGCAACAGAAGACCCAGAGGCCCGTGAACACGTAGGTGACGAATATGTCACTTACAACAAGCATAATGAAAGAAGGCATAGGCCTGATTTCCCCCCTTTTCCTCCTAGCTCAGAGGAAGAGGAAGAGGCACACAGAGAAGCAGAGAAAAGGGCAGAGCGTGAGGCTGAGTGCGAGGCAGAGAGGATGCTAGGAGACAGATATGAGCGACCAGAGGGTAGTGGCAAGGCCCCCGTAGATCCAGAGACAGCTTTCATACAGGTTATCAACGATATGTTAACTAGTCAACGGACCATGTCTCAGTCCTTGGCACAGGTGGTTGATAGATTGGCTAGAGTGGGCACCCCAGACACACAAGTCCTGCATGCAACACAGGGGAACTCAGGAGCAGGCAGTAGATCCCAGTCACCCTTTCGCACATACACCTCTGCGAGTAGGATTCCCAGACCCTTGTTTCCCAGTTTCCAGAGGGTACCTCCGGTAGCAGCACCGCCATCGATAGCACAGAGGCCACCCACTCATGCAGATGACATTGCAGAGTATAGGAGGGAGTACGCAGCATTGGGTCGTGACTTCCATCACGACATGACCTTAGTCGAGTACTGTGGACTCAGACTCAGGAAACGCTCCAGAGAGCCGCAGAGGGGAGGACCACAACAACAGCAGGGGCATAACCTCGATTTCATCCGAAAAGTTGGGAAACTCACCATCCCTTCTTTTGACGGATCGTTGAAATACACTTCCAGAGCTTGGGTATAGAAGCTAGACACATATTACAAGCTCAACCAGATGACTGAGACAGAGGCCATCAGTTTTGTGACCTTACACTTGGAGGGTGAGGCACATGAGTGGTGGTATCATGGACTGGTGACATTGGGTCACAGTCACATCACCTCCTATAGGGAGTTTACAGATAGGCTCATGGATAGGTTTGACAAGAAGGATCCCGAGATACACTTCAGGGATCTAGCCCAGTTGAGACAAACTGGCACAGTAGAGGCGTTCATCACAGAGTTTCAACGGGTAGCCGTGGCAGTGACAGATATATCAGAGCCCAGGCTGATCATGCTATTGACAGAAGGACTCAAAGAGCCTTTGAGAGGATGGTTGAAGGCATATAGGCCTCCCACTTTGCAGGATGCCATCCTTCGCACTCGAGATCTCGCAGACTCAGTGCCAAAGACTAAAACTTTCTCCAAACCATTTGTGCCCCAAAGGGATCAAGAGAGGAAGCCATTTTGGAGAGAATGGAAGGGCAAAGAGAAGTTGGATGATGAGACTAGGCGAGAGCTTATGAGGAAGAAGCTTTTCTTCAGCTGCAGAGATCCTTGGGTCCCAGGCCACAGGTGCATGGGGAAGGGAGAGATTCATTATATTGAGGTAGCAACAGATAGCGTGGACAGTGAGGAGGAGTAGGACAGTGGATCCACTAGTTCAGAGGAGGAGTCAACACCAGTAGAGGAGTAGCCTCCCCATAGACCACCGACACCGGCAGGATCCCATCCTCCAGTAGTCCCACAACTGCCAGAGCAAGCTAACAGGAGGAAACCAACAAAGGGAGGAGTCATAGCGACCCTTTCTGGTGTTCCCAGATATGATACCCTCCGTATCAGAGGGATTATTCAGGGGCAATGGGCAATCGCCCTGATAGAGGGTGGGGCCACCCACAACTTCATCGACGCTTCACTAGTATCGAGACGGGCACTTCAGACAGAGGAGTTTGAGGGGTTTGATGTTGCGGTAGCAGATGGCCACACAGTGGAGTGTAATGATCCCAAGCCATTATGCAAGGATCATCACGATTTTGGTGTCTTTTTTAAACTTTTTCTTAGCTGTGGTATTTCGTCAAACACTTTGCTGATCTACTTGTTTAGATGTGTTTATATGCGTGTATGCAGCAAATAACAGAAAGAGATAACCATGGAACATACCTCAACCATATGCAATAAGATAGACAAGCCAAAACATCTCGAATCTTATTTATTCATAAAATAGAAGAACCTGCTACAATGGAGATGCCGATCTAGAATGCTCAACAGATGGCCAAGATGATAGACAATGGATAACAAGTATGAGCTGCTACAAAATGCTCCCGACAATACAAAATAAGCCTCCAAAGGCTGGATAAGAGATGAAGACCAATGCCAAGTGCCAAACCCCTCACTGGTGGAAGATGCCACGCTCTGCTGGATAACTAAAGCTCCTCAACAATTCGGCCCTGGTGCCAAAGATGTCCAATCACCTCCAGAAAGATGCCAAACAATAGATCGGGTGATGGTAAGAACAACCCAGGTGCCCGAATCTCCATGATCCCTCTCAACCTTTGTAGATCTGAACCCCTCCACTGAATGGTGCGCCCCACTGGATGACTGAAGCCCTAGATAATTCGGCCCTGATGAAGGAGGCCTCCAAATGCTCTGAAACTCTCCACAATGATAGATCAGGACTCTGTAATGAGAACCCAAGTGCTCAAATCCTCAAATACCTGCTAGATCCTTAGATCTAACTACCCTCCAAATAATGGTGCGCCCTCCTCTTGGGAAAACATCCCACTCTCAATACAAATCGATCCTCCATTGAAAGACTCCGGAGAACCACCAAGAATGATGCCAAGACACCTGCAAAGGAAACCCAATACCTGGAATATCCCTTCTCCTCAGCTAGGACAAATCCCTCCTCAATGAATGGTGTGCCCCCTTGCTGGAAACCCCCAACTGGTGCGCTCTCTCTCTATCTGCACAAGCAACTGATGTGGAATCCTCCTGCAACTGAGTAGATCTGGAACTAGAATGGTGTGGGAGCGTATTGCAGCTCCGAGACCAAGCTTGGGACAAGCTAGGTGGAATCTTTCACCACCGAATCGTCCTCTAGGGTTTGTTAAGTCAAAACCCTCAAAACCTCCAATGTTGGGCTCACTAGCTAGAAGCCAGAAATCAAAAGATAAACATACATGAATGAATGAGAAGAGGACATTGCCTTTCTTTTATACTTTTGGCTCACCTTGTCCCTCCAAAGTGACTTTCATTTTATTAATATTTAAGTAATTAATTAAATCACTTTAATTAATTAATTAACCTTTTTACCTCTAAAAATCTTCTTATCTCTCCTTGTGGCTTCCCTCGCCACTGAAAGTCACTTCTAGCCATCCCATCCTGTAGTGTTGCTCCTCCCGATTCCAATGAGTTATTACATTGAGAGGTTCCTCCAAGTAATGTGCCCAAAATGACCTCTTCAGTGAATTCCATTGACTTATAGCTCAAAATAGTCAAAATCATGGAAATTGTTGGAATGCAACGAAACCAAAGCCAATCTGTGCGGAATGGCTCATAATGATGGAATATGATCATCAATGCAAGCTGGACCCCACAATGCCTCTCAAATACCCCTGTACTCGCCATAACCTCCATCTGGCTACTCTGGTCATCATAACCCTCTGCACTGTGATGATGTCCCAAAGTGGGGACATTACAGTCCTCCCTGCTAGAAATTTGCTTGTCCTCAAGCAATAACCAAATCATCTCAAATAAAATACCAAGATCCCATGTCCACCTATGGGATGTATAGTAGAACTCATCCAAAGATGAACAATAGTACACTCCACCTCCTGGATCCCATATCAGGAAGTGAACTGCAATACTCTGTGAAGCGTAGTCATGAAAGATATCAACCCTGTGAACCTCCTGCACATGACACATGGCCTCATCTCGGAATGAGTCCATACTCCAAATCTCTACCAAGATTCACACGGCCTCCATCAACTGCACATGTTGATGCCTGACTGAGGTGATGCAAGATCTCCGTGAGACACCCTCAAGCACTGTGCTCCCTTCAACATTGAAGTTAAATGGAAAGTTAGAACAACTTTCCCCTGCAATGGTCCACTCGCCTCTGTTAGTCAGTGAAATGTCCATCCCTGCAATCCCTGGGTCCCATGCTAGCCTCTGTCGAAGATCCCCATGCTGACACTGTACTATGATGGCCTTGCCTGACTGCTCCCTGTATGTATACTGGATCCTCCACTCCTGGAGCCTCAAGCTGAAATCCCTGTGGCCATTGGACCTGCTGTCCAGAAATTGTACTTGTAAGGAAATCTCTGTAGAAGAAGTACCTGTCCACCAATCTCCATGTCCTATCATGATGACCAAGAGTGAAAAGATGCCTCTCTCTATCAGATAAATCCCTACAGACCCACTCCAAACTGACCCTTGGTGGAGTGTGTGGCTCTCTAGCGCAACCTGGGTCGTCATGTAGTCAGACATCCAGCTAGCCAAATGAACACTCGGATTCCATGGTAAAGTTGGAAGTTTATCACTTCCAATCTTCTCTAACTGCTCCTGTGTGAGACTAATCACCGTCAGGAGCCCTCTGTGCTCATTTTCTATCCTCCTCATGCTACTGTCCACGATAAAGGTGTCGGAAAAGGGTAACAGACATATCTGCAGCTGACTGTAGGACTGGAAGGCATCGCATGCTTTGGTCAATCCCAAGGATTCGACCCGAAGCTCGTCCATTGGTATCCATGATAACTGCTCGCCTGTAGTCATCAATAAACCCCAATCATCAGGTACAATCGGAAGGAACTCCTCCAACTGCTGGTAAACCACTCTCCATCTCCCATCACCCAGGCAACTGCTGGAATGGTGAAGGTGAGATCTCATAACCATATGCTGCTGCAAAGGAGTGACACCTGCATGCTCCCCTAAGTGTGTCTCCTCCCTGCCAGGCAGTACACCCCTCTGAATCCCTCCATATATCTCAGCATGTCTCTGTGAGCTATCACTCATCACTGTATGCTCCAACATACTCCTGTCATCTCCCACAAACTCATGCTGCATCACAGATCCTGGGCGTATGGCTGGATCAATCCCTATATGGAGATCAACCACTCCCAAGACACAAATGGAAGTGTCCCCCATCAACTTGTGCTCCTTTGCTAGACCACCAACATCCTCTAACCATGTGACCGAAGGATATATCAGGGTGTCCACCAGGATAGATGAAGTGGATCTCTGACGGATCTCCTCAAGAAGCTCATCTTCTCTAGACTCCGATTCTTGAAGGGCTGTCTGTGTGCCTCTCAAGAATCCTCGAGTGCTCTCCAACTCCTGAGTGAGTTGGTCTACCTCCAACTCCTGCCCCCTCAGGGCCTTGTGATACAACTCGCCAATCCCCAGTAGGTAGTTCCTGTCTGTCAACAATTGCTGGTAGTCAGTCCTCATCATAGACACTCTCTTCTTGAGAGTGTGAAAATCATCCATGGAAAATCCTCCACCTGAGCTACCCTGTGCTACTGATGCTCTCCAACAGTAATCTGCCATCACTGCATGCATGTCATCAATACGTCTAGTGGCTGCTCTGATCATAGCCTCACTAACTCTCAACTGTGCTGCTAAGTGGTGTGACTCCTGATCATGGTCATACTGAGGTGCCCTCTCAGACCCCTCACTGCTAGTGTCAGTCCTGCTAGTGCCAACTCTAGAATCCCCAAAAACACCCTCTGCAGAAGATGATGTGCCGAACTGTCCACTATCTACTATGCTGCTGGGTACTCCTGTATGCCACTGTATCCCATCACTAGATGCTAACTCTCCTTGAGTCACACTGTATCCTATATGAATAGCTGTATCCTCCTGTGCACTCAACCTGCTACTATCATCTGCACCTGGATCCCATAGAGCTGTATCCAGAGACATGCTATGGTCATTCTGACTGCTAAAAGGTGCATCCTCATCAATGCAGACCGATCCTGGAAGTAAGTGCTCCATCAACCTGTCAGCCTCTTCAATCTGCTCAATTAATGGAGTCTCCAATAGCTGTGACTCAATCTCCTCAGGTTGATCTGTATGTGTAAGGTCCCATGTCTGTACTCCCTGTACCTCCTCTTGGATCTGTGGGTCGACCTGTCCATGGTGTGCATCCCTCACACTAAGCTCATCCATCATACCTAACGTGCCACTGATCTCCTCATGTGACGTGGCTATCAGGGGTGTCTGAACAGGTGACAGATGTGTCATGGACCCCATAGGAAGCTCATCAAGTCTAGGTGCTAACACGTGTGACTCCTCACTAGTGTCAACACTCTGCTGAGACGTAAGGTCATCAATGGTATGTGACATGTCTGCTGAGACACTGTGGCCATCGTCCTGTCGATCCAGTTGCCTATCCACTACACAAGGGTCATCATCCTCATCAAGCGTGCAAGCATCAATAGATTTCGTGCAAGAGTCATCGTCACTATCCTCTGAGGTAGAGTCACTATCACTAGCCTCTGTGCAAGAGTCACTGTCATCATCCGACTGCTCTGAATCCACATCTAACGCTCCATCCTCACACACCTCATCACCACTGTCATGACATGCCTCAATAATGCGCTC
>ML781562.1:664196-678039 GCA_009831015.1 Picea engelmannii
GTGAAAGGGGTTGGAACTTCTACCTTCCAACTAGATTCTAACATGCAGCTTCAGCTAAGTGAAGTACTATATGTACCTGGGATGAAGAGAAACCTTGTCTCCATTTCTGCCTTAGAAGATAAAGGCTACAAGGTTACATTTTCTGAAGGAAGAGTTCTTGCATGGCACAAAGACACATATAAATCCTGCCAAAGTAATTGGTGTTCAAGAAAGCAGCTTATACAGATTGACCATCAGACCAGTCCACGCCCTGTTACATGACACTATCAGCTTGAGTGAGCTATGGCTTAGGAGACTTTCTCACATTCATTATAGAGCTCTCTCAGCTCTAGGGAAAATGGTAACAGGTCTTCCAGAGATATAGATTCGGCATAAAGGTGTTTGCAAACGTTGTGCTCTTAGCAGGAATGTTAAAGGGTCCTTCTTGAGTAGTGACAATAGATCCAATGAAATCTTGGACTTGATATATTCAGATGTGTGTGGGCCAATGACTGTTGCCTCCCTGAATGAATATTTGTACTATGTACTCTTCATAGATGATCACTCTTAGAAAACATGGATTTACTTTCTGAAGAACAAGGATGGAGTCCTTGCAAAATTTCAAGAATTCAAAGCTCAGGTTGAGAACCTGACCGGAAGAAAGATCAAGGTACTAAGATCAAATAATGGAGGAGGATACACCTCCAAGGATTTCAACAATTTCTGTATTGAAGCAGGGATCAAAAGGGAGTACACAGTTCCTTACAACCCTCAGTAAAATGGGGTTGTAGAGAGGAAGAACAGAACTATCATCGAGGCAACCAAAGCAATGATACATGATCAGAGTCTACCTATGACTCTATGGGAAAAAACATGTATGACAACAGTATATGTTCAGAACAAGAGTCCTCATTAGATATTGAAGAACATAACTCCAGAAGAATCCTTCACCGGAGTGAAGCCTGAGATTGAACACTTCAGGATATTTGGGTGCCCATTATATTTTTATGTACCCAAAGAGAAGAGATCCAAGCTAGAACCTTTAGGGAGAAACGGTACATTTGTGGGATACAGTGAATCTTCAAAGGCATATCGGATCTACATTCCTGGTCAGAGATAGATTGAGATAAGCAGAGATGATACTTTTGAGGAAGAGATAGCCTTCCAAAGATGTAGAGAATCTCAGATGGAGGTTGACAGTGAGACAATACCTTCTCCCCCTTCAGCAGTTCAGAGGGAGACAAACATTATTCCAGTTGATCCTGTTGTTCCAACTGATCCAGTTGCTCCAATCGATATGCCCAGAGATATTGCAGTAGGGCATAAAAGGCCTACTTGGGCTCGATAGACTCTACAAAAGGTTGAGGGACATGCAACCCCTCAAGGGACATCCTGAGAGAGCAAGAGACCAAAGAGATTTTCAAGCTACCTTTCAGCCATGAGCGACATCATTAACTCTGAGCCTTCTTGTGATGGAAAAGCTACAGGTGAACAGGTATGGAAAGATTCCATGACAGAAGAATATCAGTCTATCTTGAAAAATGATGTATGGGATATTGTTTTGAGACCAAAAGGGAAGTCTGTAGTGACTTCCAAGTGGATTTATAAAATCAAGCATATAGCTGATGGAAATATCGAAAAATACAAAGCGAGATTTGTAGCTAGAGGGTTCTCACAAGTAGGAGTTGACTATGATGAGACATTTGCTCCAGTAGCCTGATACACTTCCATCTGTTCTATCATTACACTAGTTGCATCCATGGGTTGGAAACTACATCAGATGAACGTAAAGACAACCTTTCTCAATGGTGAGATTGAGGAAGAAGTTTATATCGAGCAGCCAAAAGGATTCGTGATACACAACGAGAAATCTCATGTGTGCAGGTTGAAGCCATGTATGGACTAAAGCAAGCACCTCGTGCTTGGTATGAGAAAATGGATGGATTCTTGATGAGTTTGGGCTTCAACAAGAGTGCTGCTTGTTATCCCCCACTTTTAGGGATAACTAGGAGATCATGTCTTGAGGCCCACAGGTCCTATACATGGAGTACTGAAAGCCGGATCGACTTTAGCATGGCCCTGGAGGGCCCATGTTTTCTCCCTTTCAACGCCTCTACTTTGTCAGCAGCAGCAACATCCATCACCATCGGCTTGTTCTGGTATCAAAGATGGTTCTTGCTCCATGAGGTAATGAGTCCGGGTATCATGGTATGTGTCACTCTGATCCTCAAAACTTTTGAATATGTGCATATAATTCCTTTTGTTTCTAACAAATGCTTGGATCTTATACTTGCGCACTTGACCATGTCTGGGGGGAATGGCAAGATGCTCTAGTAAGCCTGTGTCCATAGGTTTTGGTTTCCCACTGGGGGGATTTCTGAAAAGCCATCGTCTGCTCCCGTCATAGCACCACTTTTTCATCTTGCTCCCCGCTCATTTATCCCATTACACTTGTTCGGGCACTGGGTTGACCTATCATTTGAGGATTGCACCTTACCTCGTGGGAAGAAGGGGCGAAAGGCCTAGAAGGTAAAAGCAAGTTGGCAAAAGATAAAAGCCTAAAAATAGAACCTCGAGATGCTTTGCCCAGGGATCCCCCAGAAAGCAATAAAAGGCTTCTCATCAAGAAACAAGAGGGACCCAATAAAAATAATAAAACAAGACCTGATCAGAGGATAGGGGGTCTCATCACGAGCCAACCTATTAGGTCCATGGATATCTAACAGTATGACACTACTAGCAGCTGGTCACCACGCCAGGGTAGTGACTCTTGGTTGCATGGCCAAGAGAAAGGGGGTCTCATCACGAGCCAACCTTCTCATTTCTGTGAAAGTACTTGTGGGTAACGCTGCCACCACTCGTCACCACACCAGGGTAATGTCCCCTGATTAGCTTCTTGAAGAAAAAACAATAAGAATAAAGAATAAAAGGCATGAATTGGGCTTGGAAAAATTTCATATAGGACAGGGGCAACTCGCCTTCTACAAAGGAACCCACAGGTAAAACTTTTCACTCCCTTGCTCTCACTGCACCCATTGTCAGGACATCCCTTATCCACATCACCCCACTTACATGGCTTCGATGAAGTCTTTTCCGGGAACTTTCCTTTTCCAGTGAACACTAGCCCAATAGGATGCCCTGTGACCTGTCACTTTCTCCAAACTTGTATTGCAGGCTTGTATAATGTCTTTGAGCTTTAACTGGGGTAATAAGGGTTTTATGCACATGTTTAATAATATTGATGATGAGATGTGATTGACATTGCTATGATCCCTGTGACTTATGAACCCATGGAGGGTGTAGTTGATGTGGAGGATCATGCCTGGCGGACAGGTACCATGTTGGACAGATACACATGGGGAGATGATCAGTTTGGACCTCCATGGGGCTGAAGAGCCCACCAGATGGATGTTCAGACCCCAGCAGGGGGCAGAGACAGGACAGAGGGGTTTGCATAGGAGAGAAGGAGGACATCTTGCAGAGGCACCCCGACAGAGCTTGACCTAGGGGGGTTGTGCCCTTTTCAGTGAAACGTTGGGCTTGGAAGGCCTAGGACGTCACCCTTCGTGACCATGACGTCACCTAGTAGCATGGACATTTTGGGAGATAGCTGGGGCAGTTTTGGCATGTGTGGCAGGTTGGAGAAGCCCAAGGAGGGCTAACGTTTTGCTCCAGGATGATGCATTTTCCCTAGAAAGGGATAACGTCACCCTAAAGGGGGCATGACGTCTCTCTATTGCTTGATTAGGGTTTAATTTTAAGCATTTAATGTAAACCAGTATGATTTTAGTATTTTGGCCTTGTCGAC
The DNA here is from genome assembly GCA_009831015.1 of Picea engelmannii. Taxonomy (NCBI): domain Eukaryota; kingdom Viridiplantae; phylum Streptophyta; class Pinopsida; order Pinales; family Pinaceae; genus Picea; species Picea engelmannii. The sequence goes on from ML781562.1 coordinate 667,984, forward strand.
CTTTTTCATGACCTAAAAAGTAAAATTAGGTCATGGTACTGTATAAATTGAGGGTTTTAACCTTCATTTTTTCATCATCTTTCACTCACTCATTAGTGAGGTCTGAAATTTGCGCTACACTTGGAGTTCTTGGCTAAAATTGTGAGGCGCACTTGTTGAAGGAAGTCTTTTAGTGGCATTTTTGGCATTTATCTTGGTGGAAGGTGTTACAACTAGGGTTTGCTACTTGATTTCTTGGTTAAATGTAAGTGAATTTCTGCAAAACTTCTTAATTGTATGGTTGTAGTATTTTTTGTCTTGCATTTCTTGTTATAATTTGCTGAATAAACCCTAGGTGACAAGCACATATTGTAGGTCTTTGTCTCATGTCCCCATCAAGGTTTTAAGCCATTTTTCTTTGAAGTGAGATAGAGCCTTGCCTTAGCAACACTCTATTCTTCCTCTTCCATGCTAGCTGTTTTCTTATTGAAGCTAAGAAGGAGAAAACACATCAAGGCCTAGTTCCCCTACACCTTGGTGAGCCGATTTTCCCTAGTGTTTGCCTGGTAAAGCCTTGCCATAGAAACACGTTGCCTGCAAAACCTCGTCTTAGTCTTATGCAATCTCTTGAGCTAGCCGTTTTTCCATTGAGCTAAGGAAGGAGGAGAGAGCATTGAGGCCTTGTTCCCCTACACCAAAGTGAGCCTCTCTCCCCTAGGGTTTCATCCCTGAGGCCTTGCCATAGCAACACCTCAAGGTTTAACCCTCCTGTCCTTAGTCCTACTATTATCTTTTGTTCCTTCAATTTGCGTCCTCCTTTTGACTCCATTTTACCCTAGGAATGCACTGATCTAAGGCTTAGCGTGTGAGTACTTTGATCAAAACAACTTCAAATACTTTGAACAAAACCCTAACTATTCTAACCCTAGCCTAAGACTAACCCTACTAACTAATTGCTGCCGTCATCTTTTTTCTATTAACATCATTGTGCAGGTACCGTTTTACTTGTGAGCAATTGAATGGTTGTTTAAGGCATTATCTTAATGAAGTGTTGATTGTTACATTGAATGCCACGTTCCTTGAACATTTATTGAAGAAGTGATATTGTACATCGTTGCTATTATAGAAACATTGACTTCGTCAATATTTATTGTTCAATTGCTTATATATCAGATAGTCATTGATTATATGAAGTACTGACCAAGCGAGTAAGGTTGCATATATATATCTCTTGTTGCTTTGTCTCGGGCAGGTACATCTCTCTTTTTGGTTATACTTCTCTTTATTGGTTGGTTAGCCGGACTATCTGCTCAGTGGTGACTTGTGAGGGGGAATATATCTTTTAGCCTTCAATCCTTTGCCTTCTCAAAACCCCAGGTCACCGGGTGACGGGGACGTCTCCCCTGGGCCTTACCTCCCTAAACAGAAAGAACCTTCCCATCGAGGTGACATTGGGTGGGATTGGTTCAGTTACGCCAGTTTGCCTCTTTACATCTATCTTTTATCTTAACTACAAACTGTGCGATAACACTGCTGATTCAAACCTATATTATCACATTGTTGGCAACAAGTGCTTAATCTTGCTCCTATATGTGGATGACCTATTCCTCTCCGGTTCAGAGAGACTCATTGTTGAATGCAAACAAGCTTTGATTGCTAAATTTGAGATGAAGGATCTAGGTATGATGCACTACTTCTTGGGACTAGAAGTATGGCAGAGGACCGATGAGATTTTCCTGAGTCAAGGAAAATATACAGTGGATATATTAAAGAAGTTCAGTATGACAGAATGCAAATCCATGCCTACACCAATGGTGATGGATTTGAAGAAAATGAATGATGTTGATTCAGGCGAGATTGATCCATACCTGTATCGACAGTTGATTGGATCACTGATGTATCTGGTTAACACCAAACCTGATATATGCTATGTAGTGAATGTGCTTATAGCCAATTCATGAGTCAACCGAGACAGACTCATTGGATAGCAGCGAAACATGTATTGGCTCTTGGTGGCATAGCCGAGAGAAAGGGGGTCTCATTACGAGCCAACCTTCTTATCTCCGTGAAATGCTTGTGGGTAACATTGTCACCATTGGTCACCACGCATAGGCAGTGTCCCCTAACTAGTCTCTTGAAAGAAAAAGCAATAAGATAAAAAGATAAAAGGCATGAATGGGCTTGGAAACATTTGCATCCATGACAAGGTGCAACTCACTCTCTTCAAAGGCATCCACAGGTAAGCCATACATTCCCTTGTCATCATTGCACCCAATGCTCAGACATCCCTTACCACCTCCTCCACTTACATGGCCTGGATTAGTTTTCACCTGGAAACATCCCACATCCAATGAGAACTAGCCCAATAGGACATCCTAAACGTCCCCTTCAAACCTGGCTTGTAGAATAGCATAACGTCTTTGAGCACTTGTCTAGGAAAGGGGGTTTCATGCACATGTTTAAATAACTTGATTATTAGATGTGATTGACATTGCTATGATCCCTGTGACTTATGAGCCCATGGAGGGCGTACTTCTTATTGCAGTGCCACACCCGATGAACAGGTACACATGGGGAGATGATTAGTTCGAACTTCGAACCTCCATAAGGCTAAAAGCCCACCAGATGGATGCTAAGACCCCAGTCGAGGGCAGAGACAGATCATAGGTTTGCACGAGAGAGAGAGGAGGACGTTCCACCAGAGACAACCTGGCAGGCTTGGACCCAGGGGGTCTTGCCCTTCTCACTATGATGTAGGCCTTTAAAGGCCCATGACGTCACCCACGTGACCCTTGACGTCACCCATGTGACCCTTGATGTCACCCCACGTTTTGGACACTTTGGAGACAGTTGTGTGCCAAGTGGCATGTGTGGTTTGATCCAGAGGCCTTAGGAGGCCTAACATTTTGCTCCGGGAGGCCAACGTTGCCCTAAAAAGGCCTAACATCACCCTAAAAGGGCATGGTGTCACCTTTTCTGCTTGATTTAGGGTTTTATTATGTCATTTAATGTAAAAACTGGATATTACATGTAAACTGGCCATGTCGTTCTTTTTGACCTAATTCTGGTCATTGTAACTGTATAAATAAGGGATTTTCCCTTGTATTTTTTGATCATCTTTCACTCACACAAGTGTGAGGTCTGAAATTTGTGCCCTATTTGGGGTTACATGACTGAAACTTAGTGCGCACTTGTTGAAGGAGGCATATTTTGGACTATTTTGGCAATTTTCTTGGTGGAAGTGTTCAACTAGAGTATTTGCTAGATGATTCTTGGTGAATGTATGTAAGATTTCTGCAATTCTTCTTCATTGAATGGTTATATTTATGTTTATCTTGCATTTATAGTAATATTATGAAATTCCTAGCTTAAAACCCTAGGAGGCCAAGCACATGTTATTGTCCTTGCCTTAATAGCTTTCACCTACTGGATTTTGCTAGAAAGCCGATTTTCTTGAAGCTTTTGCTAAGGGCCTTGCCATTGCAACAACCTAGCTCTTTATTGCTTCGTCTAAGCCATCATTTACTTCATCTTTGAGCTAAAGGAGGAAAACTACTAGGGCCTATAGTTACCTACTTTCTAGTAGCTATTTTCCCCCTAGGGTTTGATAATTGAAGCCTTAGGTTACCAACACTTCAGCTATTAACCTCTCTTGTGTTTAGTTCTCTTACTGTCATTTGTTCCTTCAGGATTTGCTGCCACCTAAAAGACTCCATTTTCCCTGAAGGCACTAATCTAAGACTTGCTATTGAGTGATTGACAAAAACCACTATCAAAACCTATACCTTAAGCTCTCTACTATCTACTCCTAACCCTAGAATAGTCTAATCTACTAACTTAGTTGCTGCTGTTACAAAAATAAGCTATAGGCATCTATTGCAGCACTAAAAGCATCTAAAAGCAATTGCAAAAGTTGATTAATGCATTGCCTTACTTGCTTCTGACACATGCTAGTGTTTTGATGTTAATGAGTAATTATTCTTGGTCATTTTGAGGCCATCTTAAGGCACTTATTTGTGAAGCTATTGTCTTGTAAATATTGCTGCTACAAATTTCTGTTTGCTTCACTCTATATCAGCCATTGCTTTTATTGATAAAGTCCGTGGTTTTATGAAGTACTAACAACAAGTTGTACTTGCGAAAGACATTTTCTTGTTGCTTTGTTTTGGGCAGGTACATCTTAATACTTCATTACTTCATTGGTTAAAACCCCGGGACTTTCTGATCAGTGTGACTTGTGAGAGGGGACATTTTCATAGACCTTTTTACCTTTGCCTTTTCAAACCCGCAGGTCACCGAGGACGTCTCCCCTGGGCCATCAACCCTAAATAGAAAGAGTCATCCTATTGAGGTGATAGTGATAGGATAACCTCCAGTTACGCCAATTTTCCTTCAATTAACCTTTCCTTTGGATCAAAGTACAAATTGTGCGATAACAATACCTACGAGGCACATTTGGATATGGCCTGAGATATGCCTCTAGTGTAGACTTGAGTTTGCATGGATATGTCGATGCAGATTGGGCAGGGAGCGCAGTGGACCAGAAGAGCACCTTCAATTTTTGCTTTACCTTAGGGTCTGCCATGGTTTCCTCATGTAGCAGGAAACAAAGCTCTATGGCCTTGAGTACCGCAGAGGTAGAGTATATAGCATTGAGTGTGGCAGTCCGCGAAGCAGTGTGGCTTCACAAGCTTTTGACAGATTTATTTGATCATGAGATGGATCCTACCACTATTCATTGTGATAACCAGAGTTGCGTGAAGCTCTTTGAGAACCCTGTGTTTCATGATAGATCGAAACACATTAAGATAAAATATCACTATATCAGAGACATGGTGCAGAGGAAAGCAGTACATGTGTAGTACCTTCCTACCCATGAGCAGATTGCAGATATCTTCACCAAACTGCTTGCCAAGACGAAGTTCGAGTACTTCCATGAGAGACTTTGCCTGATGGAGAATGCCTCCCTAACTAAGAGGGAGTGTTGATGATTAAAGTTGCGTGAGACATCCTCTAGGACACAGACTAAGTCAGTCAGCCTGTGAGAGAGCCCATTAGTTGGGTGTGCCCATGAGATGGGTGTGTTTTTCCTCTCTAAGACGGAGATGGAATGCTGTGTGCCCCTGTGTGGGGTGACGAAGCCCATGAGTTAGGTGTGCCTAGGAGATGGGTGTGTCGTTCCTCTCTGAGACGGAGATGGAACGTTTTGTGTCCCTGTGAAGGGAACATACCCATGAGTTGGGTGTGTCGTTTTCTCTAAGACGGAGATGAAACGATGTGTACCCCTGTGAGGGGTGAAGGAGCCCATGTGATGGGTTTACTGTTCTCCTCTGTGCAGAGAGTTGAGATGATGTGATACTCCAGATGATTCTCCTGTGAGACACAGTGAGATAGAGATCTGTTGACTTGGACGTCCTTGTGGCTGAGCACAGGTGGACGTGCCCCTAGTGGCTGAGCACTAGTGGGTGTGCGAGATCCCTTGCTATATTGTCTAAGTGTCAGACTTACATGTAACCCTAATTGTGATTTAAAGGGTACAGGTTGGCCCCCACCATAAAGTGAAAGTTAATTAATATAAAAGATAATTAATATTGTAATTATTAATTATATTATGAGTTATTAAGGTCGGCCTTGTTGTGCCAATAGACACCACTTTTGATGTGTCTAGTCTAATATAAATAAAGGTGATTTCGCCATTGAGGAAACATAACACAAGTGTGATTTTGGAAATTTCAGCAAGTACAAGTTCTAGGGTTGAAGTGCACACCTCTCTTGGGCGCTAGCCTTCTAGGTTTTGTGAGCACCCTTTTGTGTTCTAGGTTTATGGTGTGGGAGGTCTTTCTCTTGAAGAATATAGCAAAGGATTGGCTTGGTTTTTTTCCCTTGTTGAGAAGGGTTTACCAGGATACTTCTTGTGTACTTGTGCATGGTATTTCTTCTTGTGATCTTGATTACTGCAACAAATTGTTTATAGTGTAACTGCAATTGTTTATGGGTCAAGTAAAATGCTAAAATTGGAATGAACTTCATGCTTGAGCCTAGCATAGTGAAAAATCAACAAAAGCATTATCTTGCCTCACTGACTGAGAGTATGTTCTCTACTCTCTCTACAACTGTTCCTCTAGGACTGGGACTCTACACCTGCAACTGCTCTGAAACTGTGAATGACTGCTCCATTCTTACTGTGATTGTTGAAATCTGAGATTAATTCCTCTACTCTATCACGACAACAACTTCATCTGAAACTGGGAGTGGCTTAATAACTGACACCGAGGGTAGCTTATCTTCTTTCATGGAGGTAACTCAATTTCAAATATAGGGACTGCTCCCCCTGAATCTCATACTATATCAGAATCATGGTTGTTCTGGTTGTCTTCATGAATATTGGAACTATTTCTTCGATTACTGGAGCAAGTGTCTCGTCATAGTCTTCTCCCTCTTGCTGGGAGAATCCTTTGGACAAAAATCAGCCTTTGTACATCTTTATACTGTTATCTGCAGCATGCTTGATCTGTTAGATCAGTCTTGGAAGTCACCACTGACTTCACATCTGGTCTTAAGGAAAAATCCATATCCCATACCTTCTAATTGGCTTCCTCCTCTATCATTGAAACAAGGGAATCTTCTCAGGAGATTTCATGTCTCCTAGAGGTCTCTGAAGCTACAATCTAGTCTTCTCAACTCATGGCATCTGTCTCCCAGTCCTGGAAGATGTCTCTTCATCTGATCCTTTCTGAGATCAGACTTACTCTAAGCCTTGATTTCTTCTGAGTCTACAAGAACTTCATAGTCTCTGCAGGATATACTAAATCTTAATATGAAAAGTCGAGTTAGACTTCAAATGAATTCTGCTTCCTATCAAGGTGGCTTCATTATTCTTTGACCAAGTCTACTTTGAGTTCTATTCTAATGTTCGATCATCTTTGGAGCCTTCTGCTCCTTACAATCAATCTCCATATGAGATACTCTGTATTTCAAAGGTAGCTTCTTCTTCATCTTCTTTGGTACATGGACGTATACGGTCTTGCATCCAACTTGGATGGTCTGCTTCATGTCTCATCTAATATGTTGCCTCCTGCAATTGTCACTAAATCTTTCTCTGGGTTATCACTCGTGACCTACCCAGAACAACAAGGGAGAAACAACAGACAAGGATAATATGCTTTATACTAATAATTAAACAATAGCGAGAACAATCGTCACAGTAGCTCCTTTAGAGCTATCACTTGTGACCTACCTAAAACAAAGGTAAAAAGGTAAGAAGTATAATAATAATGAGATCAACACTCTTCTAGTGTTGTGATCAATCATTCCTTTATGATAACCTGGGACCAAAACAAGAAGTTTCTCCTAGAGGAGATGTTAGTTATATATGGTAAGTGATTACAATAAGCATTTATCTCAATAATGCTCACATGGTACCAAGTATAAAACTTTTTAAAGATTGCTATCTCAACTATGAGGTAGTTATCAAACTTGACGTGTGCAAATTTTGAATCTTATCAACTTAATTAATCAAACTTGGAACCTGGAGTCTTGTCCTCAAGAATGAATGTTGTTGTTTTTCTTCCTAGTCTCCTTCGCTCAAGATGGCAAGTATCTTGTCCTATGTACTGGGATAATATGATTTCTTTGATGGAAATCTAGGTTAGAAAATAAACTCTATAGTCTCCATTTTAATCAATCTAATACCTTGACTTTAATTTTGACCAATGGTTAGTATGATGGTTAGAGCTTCAACATACAACCTAGATGTTCATAAGATCAAAATAACAAATAGATGCATATCAAAATGATCAAACCTGGGGTGCATTATTCCTCTGAATGTGTTGGATCTGAGATCCTTCTCGATCTGTGATTGTCAAAAGATCCTTTCTCCTGCAAGTACCCTTTAGAATAATAATACATCTTAAACATATGTAAGTACATACCTCTGACAATATCTTGATAGGGTAAGGTGCACTAGGACAATAAAACAACAGTCCCAAAACTTTCACTACAACTGGTACTGCAACTGGTGTTGCAACTGGCATGAAGGCACTGGCACTACCACTGCAACATCAACTTAGGGTTTTATGAGGAAACCCTAATTTCTCAAACTACAAATTTTTGAATTTTGATGCAGGGACTAGATGCGATGGGCTAAGGCGAGTTTGCAGGGGCTGACTGTTTCAGAAAATTACAAGTTTTACCCCTTGAAACTTGACCTGCGCCATTCTAGACTGGTACTTCTGGTATTGGTTCTGGTTTCCTGGTTTTCTGGTACCAATCAAAACTAGGGTTTGACTTTCAAGAGAATCTGGCCACTGAAAAGGTGCGCTCAAGTTGCCAAAAGATTCGCTCGGGTAGGGCGCACTTCCTTAGATGGTTTTTAGCCAAAAATTCTTCTCCAATAAGAAGCCCTAATTTTCCTGTACGACAACAATGATGTTTTTAGATACCCAGTGAAAGGTGCTCTATTTAGTCAAGCTATGATCCCATGTTAAGTTGTAATGCTGTTATTAGGTTCTTTTCAATTTACTAGAGCATTTACAAAACAAAAGTATAAGTAGGATCACTGAAAGAAACAAAATCACAAGGTACACAACATTTATCCAGGGAAACCCTCATGGGGGAGAAAACCTAGCAAAAACTTCCTCAATAATAGATTGCCAATACAATGCCAAGACTAAAGAACAAACCACCAAGAATAGACTAGGACTGAGCATACGCCTCGCTTCTCCTTCTTGCAACTGCAACTCCCTTCAAAAGATGCGCACTAGAAGTGTGAGTGAGTGATCAAATGTGTAATGTTCCTGACTTGGGTAGTCTAGGAAACACTGTTAATGTGTGTGTAGGTGTAATGTCCCCCACCTCTTGATGAAGAGGTTCGGTTAGACTTAGTGGTCTAGACATCCCCACTAGACCATAGTCTCATACAGCATGGGGAAAGGTCAGCTAACTCAATGTTATATTTTGAAGTTGACTTGTGAAAAAGGGAAAAAGGATAAAAAGTAACTCGATGAAGAATTAGAAGGCTGGAGGTTGAGTTAGGAGTTGAACCCAGGGGTTAAACTAACTGAACAGGGAAATAGAATGGAAGTATAAAGGAAAGGCTAAGGCGCACCTTTCACTCATCTTGGATATTTGGTATTTTCTTGTTAAGCTCTTGAGCACACAGTTTTGAGGGTTTTGAGATTACAAATCCTGGACAACAACTCGATGGTGAAAGATTCCACTCACCTTGTTCCAAGCTTGGTCTCGGGGATGAAATACTCCACCCACACCATTCTACACTCATCACAGGTTCCATCATCGATCCAGGAGGGCAGCAGGGCCGTACCATTCAGGGTTTTCCAGCAGGGGCACATCATTGCATAAGGAGAAGTTCGATCCAACATTGTGGGAGAGCCTTGAGACATTCTAGCACTTGGGTTTTGCTTGCAAGACCTTACTCATCAATTTGGAGGTATTTTGGAGGAGTTACTTTGGCCAGAGTATTAGCTACAAATTTGGAACGACTTTGAGAGAAGGAGGGCGTATTGGTGATTCAGATATTCTCAGATCTAGGGGGTTATACCTCAGATCTGATTGTGAGACTTCTCCAGGTGACTTGTGGCAACCCGATCTATCATCCTAGAGAGTTTCGGGAGTTTTGGAGGCTTCCTTCATCCAGGCTGAATTATTGGCACTTTAGGGTTTTAGGAGAGCGCAATCTTGATTAAGGTTTCAGCAGTTGGAGGAGAATGACTTAGCATTTGGGCTTCATACTTCAGGGAGGGATTTCCCTTTCCCTGATCTATCTTTTGGTGGAGTTTGGCATCACTTGGAGGTCTTCTTCAGCTGGGCCGAAACCTTGGCCTTCTCATCCATCCAACAGGACGTGCTAGCAACTAGGGGGGTTGGACGTAACCCTAACATCTTTTGTATTTGGTCTTTCATCTCATATTCAGCCTGTTGTCGCCCTAATGCACACTTGCAAACGTGAGCTAAGTCCGGCTCACTTAGTGTGCCCTCGGAGACACAATGTCTAAGTCCCTGCCCACATTGTCACCTTGGCAGGTACTTCTTCCGTCTAGGCTTACTCCTAGGGAAGCC
>ML781562.1:706414-716735 GCA_009831015.1 Picea engelmannii
CTCTCCACATCATAAGATAAAGAATCATTAAAAATTTGGAAGGGGAAATAAGTCACCTTTCTTAATAACAAATGCAAGTAAACAAAACTATAACCATTCAATCAAGAAGTGTTGTAGAAATTCACTTACATAAACCATGCATTTAAGTAGCAAAAGTTAAAACCCTAGTTGTAAACCTTCCACCAAGAAGAAATGACAAAATAGTCCAAAAATGTCTTTCTTCAACAAGTGCGCCTCACAATTTCAGCCAAAACCCTAGAATAGGGTGCAAATTTCAGACCTCATCAAGTGGTGAGTGAAACATCATGAACAAAAAGAGAGTTTTGCTCTCTTACTTATACAGTACAAATGACCTTAATTAAAATTTAGGTAATCAAAAGGCTGACAAGGCCATAATACACAATAATACTATTTTACATTAAAATGTCATAAACTAAAACCCTAATCAAGCAAAAACAAGATGTCATGCCCCTTCTAGGGTGACATTAGCCCTTTCTAGGGAAAATGCAGCCTCCTGGAGCAAAACGTTAGCCACGTTAGCCCTCCTTGGGCTTCTCCAACCTGCCACACGTGCCAAACTGCCATGTCTGTCCGCCAAAAATGTCCATGAAGCAAGGATGACGTCATGAACCTCCTGGGTGACATCCTAGGTGTAATGATCCCAAGCCATTATGTAAGGATCATCACGGTTTTGGTGTCTTTTTAAAACTTTTCTGAGTGAGGTATTTAGTCAAACATTTTGCTGATCTATTTGTTTACATGTGTTTACTTGTTGAATGGCCTCTTGATTTCGGCCTTAGGGTTTACTGATGTGTTTATATGAATGTTTGCAGCAAATAACAAGAAGAGACAACCATGGAACATACCTCAACCATATGCAATATGATAGACAAGCCAAAACATCTCAAATCTTTTTTTATTCATAAGATAGAAGAACCTGCTACAATGGAGATGCCGATCTGGAATGCTCAACAGATGGCTATGAAAATAGATAATAGAGCTACTACCAAAATCTCCTGATAATACAAAATAAGCCTCCAAAGGTTGGATAAGAGATGAAGACCAATGCCACGTCCTGCTGGATAGCTGAAGCTCCTCAATAATTCGGCCCTGGTGCCAAATATGTCCAATCACCTCAAGAAAGATGCCAAACAATAGATCGGTTGATGGCAAGAACAACCCAGGTGCCCGAATCTCCAAGATCCCTCTCAAACCCTATAGATCTGAACTCCTCCACTAAATGGTGCGCCCCACTGGATTACTGAAACCCTAATAATTTGGCCTCTCTCCTAGAGACCTCCAACAACTCCACCAATCCACTAGAATGATAGATCGGGGCATGGCAATGAATACCCAAGTGCTCAAATCATCAAAATACCTGCTAGATCCTTAGATCTAGCTACCCTACAAATAATGGTGCGCCCTCCTCTTGGGAAATCGTCCCACTATCAATACAAATAAACCTGCCACTGAAATTCCTTCTGAAACCACCAAGAATGATGCTAGGACACCTGCAAGGAAAACCCAACACCTGGAATTCCCAAAATCGCTTCTCCTCAGCGAGAACGAATCTCTCTCCAAGAATGGTGCACCCCCCTTGCTGGAAAGCCTATATGGGACGTCCCCCTTCTCTTCTTGTGCTTGTAGCTGGTGTAGAACCCTCCTGCATTGATGTAGATCTGACTAGAATGGTGTGTGAGAGTATTGCATCTCCGAGACCAAGCTTGGGACAAGCTAGATGGAATCTTTCACCTCCGAATCGTCCTCTAGGGTTTGTTGAGTCAAAACCCTCAAAACCCCCAATGTTGGGCTCACTAGCTAGAAGCCGGATATCAAATGATAATCATACATGAATATAGAGTAGAGGCCCTTGCCTTCGTTTTATACTTTTTGGCTCACCTTGTCCCTCCAAAGTGACTTTCATTTTATTCATATTTAATTAATTAATTAAATCACTTTAATTAATTAATTAACCTTTTTACCTCTGAAAAGATCCTTATCTCTCCTTGTGGCTTCCCTGGCCACTGAAAGTCACTTCTAGCCATCCCATCCTGTAGTGTTTCTCCTCCCGATTCCAATGAGCTATTACACTGAGAGGTTCCTCCAAGTAATGTGCCCAAAATGACCTCTTCAGTGATTTCAATTAACTTATAGCTCAAAATAGTCAAAATCATGGAAATCGTCGGAATGCAATGAAACCAAAGCCAACCTGTGCGGAATGGATCATAATGATGGAATATGATGATCAATGCAAGATGGACCCCACAATGCCTTTCAAATACCCATGTACTTGCTATAACATCCATCTGGCTACTTTGGTCATCATAAATCTCTGCACTGTGATGATGTCCGAAAGTGGGGACATTACACTAGGCCTTCCAAGGCCAACGTTCCAATGAAGAGGGCACAACCCCCCTAGGTACAGGTCTGCTCAGCTGCCTCTGGTGGATCCTTCTGCTTTCCCTTGGTGCAAACACTCTGCCCTGTCTCTGCCCCCTGTTGGGGTTTCAGCATGCATCGGGTGGGATTTTTCATCCCCATGGAGGTCCTAACTAATCATCTCCCCATGTGTATCTGTGTAATGTGGTACCTGTTTGTCGGGCATGATCCTGTACATCAACAGATACGCCCTCCATGGGCTCATAAGTGACAAGGATCATAGCAATGTCAATCATCTAATCATCAATATTATTAAACATGTGCATAAAACCCCTTTACCCCAGTCAAGTGCTCAAAGACATTATATAAGTCTGCAATGCAAGTTTGGAGGAAGTGACAGGGCGTCCTATTGGGCTAGTGTCTTGTTATCCCCGATTTCTAGGGATAGCTAGGAGATCATGTCTCGAGGCCCACAGGTCCTAGACATGGAGTATCGAGAGCAGGATTGACCTGAGCATGGCCTTGGAGGGCCCATCCTTTTCTTCTTTCATCAGATTCGTCTTGTCAGTAGCAGCAACATCCATCACCATCGGCTTGGTCTTGTATCGGAGAAGGCTCTTGCTCCATGAGGTAATTGGTCCAGGTATCATGGTATGTGTCACTTTTGATCATTATAACCTTTAGATATATGCATCTGATTCCTTTTATCTCATACAACTATTTGGGTCTTACATTAGCCTACTTGACCATGTTTGGGGAGATTGACAGGGTGCCCTAGCAAGCCTGTACCCATAGGTTTTGGTTTGCCACCGGGGGGGTTTCTGAAGAGCCATTGTCCACTCCCATCATACCACCACTTTTTCATCTTATCTCTCGCTCATTTATCCCATTCCCCTTGTCCGGGCATTGGATTGACCTGTTTGTAGGGTTGCACCTTATCTTATGGGAAGAAAGGGCTAAAGGCCCAGAAGGTAAAAGCAGCTGGTAAAAGATAAAGCCTAGAAATGAAACCTTGAGATGCTTCGCCCAGGGATCCACGAGAAGGCAATAAAAAGTCTCTCAGTAAGAAACAAGAGGGACCCGGAAAATATAAACAAGACCTAGTCAAGAGGATAGGGGGTCTCATCACGAGCCAACCTATTAGGTTCATGGGTACCTAACAGTATGACATTGCCACCATCTGGTTACCACGCCAGAGCAGTGACCTTTGGTTTCATGGCCAAGGGAAAGGGGGTCTCATCACGAGCCAGCCTTATCATCTCTGTGAAAGTACTTGTGGGTAACACTGTCAGCTCTGGTCACCATACCAAGGCAGTGTCCTCTGGTTAGCCCTTGAATAAAAAGAAAAAGAAGAAGAAAAAAGCAAATAAAAGGAAATAATAAAGGCAAGAAAGGGCTTGGAAAATTTGCATCCATGACGGGTACAACTCACCTTCTACAAAGGCACCCACAGATAACATTATGCATCCCTGGCTCTCACTCTACCCACATGTTTGGACATCCCCTAGCCACATCACCACATTTACATGGCTTGGATGAAACCTTCTTGGAAACTTCCCTTTTCCTGTGGATACTAGCCCAATAGGATGTCTTGTCTTTTTTCTTCGATCTTGTATTGTAGGTTTTTGTAATATCTTTGAGCTATTGATTGATATATCAGGGTTTTTATGCATATGTTTGATAATATTAATGATGAAATGTGATTGACATTGCTATGATCCCTGTGACTAATGAGCTCATGGAGGGTGTAGTTTTTAATGTGCAGGACCATGCCCGACGGACAGGTACCATTTGGACCGGTACACATGGGGAGATGATTAGTTCGGACCTCCATGGGGCTGAAGAGCCCATCAGATGGTTGCTGAGACCCCATCAGAGGGGTAGAGACAGGACAATGTTTGATCGAGGTTTTGCACCAATGAAGAAGAGGACGTTTCACTAGAGGCACTTTGGCAGAGCCCGACCTAGGGGGAATGACCCCTTTTCAGTGGAGCGTTGGCCTTGGAAGCCTCAGAACATCCCCATCCTCACCATGACGTCATCCAACTTCATGGTCACTCTTGGAGGCAAACTAAGCAGTAGTGGCACGTGTGGCATGTTGGAGAGGCCCCTGGGGGGCTAACGTTTTGCTCCTGGATGTCTCATCTGCCTTAAAAGGGGCTAGCGCCTCCCTTGAAGGGGCTTTTACGTTTATTACAACTTAGTTGGGGTTTTAATTTGACAATTTAATGTAAAAACAGTATTCTGGTCTTGTCGGCCATTTTTATGACCTAAAATTAATTAAGGTCATTGATACACTATATATTGAGTGTTTTCACTCTCATTTTGACATAACACATCACTCACTCTCCTAGTGAGGTCTGATTTTTGCGCCCTATTAGGGTTATTGGCTGATTTGAGGAAGGCGCACTTGTTTGAGGAGGAGATTTTTGGCAATTTATGGTGTTTTTCTTTAAGGAAGGTTTACAACTGGGGTTTGCATGGTATTTTCTTGATGATTTGTAAGTATTTTTCTGCAAAACTTCTTGATTGAATGGTTGTAGTCTAATTTCTTGCATCTATTTATAAATATTGTTGAATCAAAACCCTAGGGGACAAACACACAAATAGGTCATTGTCTCATGTCCCCTGATAGAAAAACCTTTTAGCCATTGAAGAAGAAGAAGAGAGCCTAGCCATTGCTACACTCTTTCTTTCTTCTTCCTTTAAACTAGCCGTGCCTTTAAACTTCAAGAGGAAGAGGACGTCCCAGGCCTAGGTTATCTACACCTAGGGCCATTTTTCTTTTAGGGTTTGATGAAAGAGCCTTGCCTTAGCAACACTCTCCCTCTTCAAACTCTCTTGTCTTGATTTTACTTTTCTTTGAGCTAGCTATTTGCCGGGAAGGAGGAGAGAGCACGAGGCCTTGCTTAAGCAACACCAGAGTGAGCCTCTCTCCCCTGGGGTTCTGTCTTTAAGGCTCTGCTGTAGCAACACCTTGAAACCTTTCCCTCTTGTCCTTTGAATCTCATCCCCTTCAACTTGTGCGTCCTTAACCTTTTGATTCCATAACCCTAGGCACTGATCTTTAGCCTCCAACGTTGAAGTGAAAGTGATTGAAACAACTCTCAAAACCTCTTATAAATTGGAACCCTAACTAACTACTAACCCTAAAAGCTGACGTCACCCTTGGTTATTTCATCTTGACGCAACAATTCTTATATATTAAGTAATTAGATGGTGGTTTGATGCATTTATTGAAAGAGAATTGATTAGATACATTGATTGCTACATCATCTTGATATTTATTGGTGAAGTATATTATTTCATTGTTGCATTAACAAACATTGACTTCGTCAATATTTATTGTCATAATTGCTTATATATTGGTATCAGATAATCTTATGAAGTACTAACCCATTGAATCATAGCCTGCATATATATTGGTTTGTTGTTGCTTTGTTCCGGGCAGGTGTTCTTCTTTGGGCCTACACTTCATTATTGGCTCTTTAGCCGAGACTATCTGTTTTGGTGGTGACCTGTGAAGGGGGAACTTTACTTTGACTTTTAAACCTTTGTCTCTTCAAAACTCCAGGTTACTAGGGATGTCTCCCCTGGGCCTTACCTTCCTAAAGAGAAAAAACCTCCCCATCGTGGTGACATTGGGTGGGATAGGTTCCTGTTACGCCAGTTTCACCTTCTACTTGATAGCCACTTGACCTAGCTACAAACTGTGCGTTAACATGTCCACTGGAAGAGGGATGTTTTTGGAAAGGATTAAATCCAAGTCATGTAAGTGGGTGAGGTGGATGGGGATGCCTGGACAAAGGGTGCAGTGATAGGAGGGATGGCTTATCGATGGGTGCCTTTGTAGTGTTAATGTTTATGCCATTATTATAGTTCTTTGCATTTTAATAGATAACAACAACATAAGAACAAGATCACTGAGAAATACGCATTCACAAGAGACACAACATTTATCTTGGGAAACCCTCTAGGGGAAGAAAACCTAGCAAAACTTCCTTAATATAAATAGCCAATACAATGCCAAGAGATCTCTATGCTAAAACAGAAAGTCCTCTCCAAGATATGCGCCACTCTCTCTCTCTCCTTTGGCGGTAACAGATCAGAACTTGTCTTTCAAACTGAGCAAGTGAGTTGTTATCAAATGAGGTGCTAGCCTCCTTTATTTATACAAGTTCTGGCACGTGTGAAGTGTCTCTTCACTGGCAGGGCCGACTGTACACTATCACCAAGGCCGTGGGGGATAATGCTTTTGAGCTCAACATTCCTCCTTTCCTTGGCCTGCACCCAGTGTTCAACGTGGATCTCCTTTGCCCTTATTTCCCACCATTATTGGACACCTCAGAAGTAGCAGAACATCTGACACCAACAGAGCTCAACCCCGACTGCATACAACAGACATCCAATGATCAGATTGTGGACAGACAGATCAAGGGCACTCGACAACAAAGGATCTAGCTTTATCGAGTCGTCAAAGCAGGGCAGCTCCTGCACCAAGGCAAGTGGCTCACCCGGGGCCAAATTCAATAGAAATTTCCTCATCTAATGGGGGACCTCAACGCAATGGAGACCATTGCTTCCTAAGGAGGGAGGATTGATCCAGATGGATATCGGTGGCCACCCACCTTTTCCAACTGGCTCAAAACAACTTTCTGACATTTTTGGCAATTTACTATTTTTAGCAGTTTTTACTTCCGGGGCCATTTTGAGGGCCTAAATGAAGGTTTTTCGGTATCGAGCTCCTCAATGATAGCCAAAAGCATGATTGAGCCCCCAAAATGAATCTCCTCGACGATAGCTTTCCAACGGGCTATCACACGCCTAAAACGAAGATCGTATGCAAAAGTTACGACCTGGGGAAGTTGATGTACTAGCTTACCCAAACGGGGCCCACATGACTTTTGGCGCTTCATCTCCTAGGGTTAGGTTTTTGGATGTCTAGGATTTTTGGCATTATTGCTTATTGTAAAAAGGCCTTCAGAGCCTCATTGTAACATTCTTCTAGCGAATGCGCGCTGCCGTCACATCTCTTCTTAGAGATAAGCCGCCACCATTCCAGCAAGCTTGTTTCCGCTGCATTTTACAGTTTTAGCTTATTTCATTATTGAATAGAAAACCAGTTTTACTGTATCTATGTTATTTTGTGTTAAGCACCTGTTAATAATCTGTATTCATTTCGTTCTGCTCATAAATCCGGGTCAACTAAGCTTGTTGACAAGCTAGAAGGTGTGGAAAACTTCCGTGCTTGGAAGTATAGGATTGCACTCATTCTTGAAGATGAATCTAAGAACTCAACTCAAAAGTACAAGGATGCAGAAAGGAGAAACAAATCAGGAATATTTCTCCAGAATATTACAATTCAAAGAACAACTAGAAGCAATTGATGATACTATAAATGAAGACAAACTTATAATGACAACCCTAAATGGTCTCACAAGACCTTGGTATGCATTCATCCAAACCATTTGTGCCAGAAAGGAGAAACTACACTTTGACAGTCTTTGGGAAGAATGTGTTCAAGAAGAAGCAAGTGTAGCTAACTGAGAAGCATTACTATCAAGAGATGAAGATCAAGCCTTAACTACACATACTAAAGGTGGAAGAAAGAGGTCTTACTTCCAGAAAGAAACTCACAAGGAGTCTCACCCCCAAAACAAATTCATACGTAAAGAATCTCACCCTCCAAGGAGATTCCAGAAATTTTAGAAAGGTCAAAGAAGAGAAAAAGATTGCTCATCCTACCAATGTTACCATTGTGACAAGATGGGACATATTGCTAATAATTGTCCAGCCGGACGAGAAGAATACAAGAAGAGAAAGAAGAGGCACCATGCCCATATAGTTGAAGATGAAGAGCCACCCACAAAGATGATAAAAGAACAGATTGAAGACTATGTATTAATCTCTGCCCTCTCAGGATCAATGTCTCCTGGTGAGGACACTTGGCTCATAGACAGTGGTGCTTCCAAGCACATGAGAGGTCAAAGAGACATTCTCTCTTGCCTTACAGAAAAGAAGTTTCCCCGGAAAGTTACACTTGGAGATGATTATCAATACCCTATCAAAGGAGTAGGAGAATCAATTTACAAACTTGATTCAGGGACCTAATGAAGATGAAGGATGTACTATATGTACCAGGTTTGACAAAGAACTTACTTTCTATTTCATCTTTAGAGAAGAAAGGCTTCAGAGTTGCCTTCATAGATGGAGAAGTTGTTATGTGGCCCAAAGGAAAAACCATGGAAGAAGCAATTGTTATTGGAAAAGAAGAAGGTGGCTTGTATAAGCTAAAGGGTCACTCAGAATCAGCCTTGACCCATTCCATTGAGAATCCATGTGAACTTTGGCATAGAAGACTAGCTCACATCAACTACAAAGCATTACGATATGTAAGCAAGGCAATCACAGGTCTACTAGAATTCAAGGTTGACCATGAAGGTGTGTGCAACGGATGTGGATAAGGAAAGAACATCAAGAAGCCCTTCCCGAAGAGAGCCAGTAAAGTAGGAGTCCTATAGATCATTCACTCAGATGTATGTGGCCCAATTCCATGAACCTCCATCAGTGGGCATGTATACTATGTGTCTTTTATTGATGACTATTCTCGCAAAACCTGGGTTTACTTTTTGAAATCAAAAGATGAAGTGTTCAGTAAATTCAAGGAATTCAAAGCCTTGATAGAGAATATCGCTGAAAGAAAGATCAAGATACTCGGGTCAGATAATGGAGGAGAATACACCTCAAAAGAGTTTGCACACTTTTGCAAAGATGTCGGGATCAAGAGGGATCTCACCACTCTCTACAATCCTCAACAAAATGGTGTAGCAGAAAGAAATAACAGAACTATAATGGAAGCAGTGAAGACTATGTTCCATGATCAAGATCTTCCAATGCACTAATGGGCATGTTATCTCACAGTTTGTAGTTAAGGTAATAGACAGATGAAAGGAGGTCAAACTGGCGTAACTGAACCAATCCCACCACTGTCACCTCAATGGGAAGGTTCTTTCTATTTAGGGAGGTAAGGCTCAGGGGAGATGTCCCCAGTGACTTGGGGTTTTGAGAAGGCAAAAGGTTTAGCAAGGCTAAATTATAATAATCCCCCTCAAAAGTCACCACCTGATCAGAAAATCCTGGCTAAACAGCCAATAAAGATGAAAGATAACCAGAAGTAGTAACTAATAAGAGTACCTGCCCGAGACAAAGTAGCAATGAAACTATGCATGTGCAAGCTTGCTTGCTGGTTAGTACTTCATGTAATCAATGATTTTTCTGATAATAAGCAATTGAGCAAAACTACTGACGAAGTAAACCGATGTTTGTACAATAGCAATGATTACAATATCACTTCTCAATGAATGCTAAAGGAACGTTGCCATTCAATGTAACCATATCAACACTTTATAAACAATGCCTTAACCAATTATTCAATTGCTTTAAAGGTAAAACGAACGCTGAACAAAGGTGTTTATAGCATAAAAGATGATGACAACACTAGAGTTAGTAAAATTAGTCTAGGCTAGGGTTAGAAGGTTAGTAGTTGTTCAAAGTGTTTGGTTGTTTGTATGATCAAGGGTACTCAATACACAAGGCCTTAGATCAGTGCGCTGCTAGGGTATATGGAGTCAAAGATGAAATATCCCTGATCCGGCTGATCAAGATCTTTGCCACGATCTTCCTATTCTAACATGCAGATCTGATACACTGGGGGTTTCTGGATGCGTTTTAGGGTTTGATGTAGACGATCTCTTGTTTAAAGTGTTTGCATGTCAGTTGTTATGGTTGCATGTAGGTTATTATAGTTGCATGTAGCATAACAAAGGTTTTACAATCATAAAATGACGCATGCAATAGTAGATAAGGCCAACAACTCAATATTATGAATAATAACAGTGCATGCGTGGAAATACAAATCGCCTACTGAAATATATCAACTAAA